>VKOC01000006.1:1925369-1935920 GCA_009364415.1 Spea multiplicata
TTGAACTTTACTTTTGTTTTAATAAAAAAAAACCCTGTACTATACTTCTTGGTTTCAAAAGTATCTTAGCGCGTATTAACCTGGGACATTAACTAACATTAACTGTATAAGGGCACATGCTGAATTTACTGAAGCAACCTGAAACAGAGCCATTGCTTACTTTGAAACAACAGAATAAAAATAAAAAAAAATAACCACAGGATAAAAATTACTTTTCTTGAACTATTTTCTTGAAAAACTGACCTTAAGGTTCATAACTTTTAAGTATTCTATGATGAAGCTCTTAAAATTCCAACATGGGAATAATATCTCTGCAATCAACACTATAATAGCAAAACGCTTCAGCGGACCGTGCTTTTGGAGAGACCGTTACATTAGCCACTTTAGCTGGACTATAGCCAAAACATAAATGAGAGGTAAAGAGATTCCTATACCTGGGTTTCACCTGGAGTCTCCGGGTGAAGCGCTGCTTCTTGGGCTCTCAGGGTCACCGTGCTTCAGATTGAAGAATTTGTTTAGCCACGCCCACTCCTTGCCATTTTCCCCTCCCACTCCGATACAGATTTAAGCTATCTGGCACTAGCCCCACCCTTAAAGGTGGTTAATACGGCCCCTTGTGTGGCTAATCCTGCCCCTTGCTAAGCCACTCCCCCAAAAAGGAAGGGCTCCGGCATAGTCTGAGCCAGGAAGTTCCCAGATCTGCAGGTTCCCTGCTGCCAGACCTCGGGAACCTTTTGAAACCAGTAGCCCTCACATCTTCTTCCCTCCCTGAGTATTCTATAACCATATATTACTGTAATATCTTGGAGGAGAACGCATTTTTGTTGCTCATTAACATTGTGGAATATAAAATAATATAAGCATCAGAAAAGGATATCCTTTCTGATTTTTTCATTGTATATAGGTTATCGTTGATGTGATGGTTGCCATTTTATAGAATCATGCGATATATGGGTTCCAACTTCTACTCACAATATCTTACGACAAGTTTCTACAGTCCCCAGTAGGCCTTTATTCCCCCATAGACCTCTATTAGTCGGATAAACCCATGGGAGCTTTTAGTACTACGGCCTCCTATGATGTAACACACAACTAGAAAATAGTTTGGGATAAGAATATCTGTCTGCTACTGATTAGTGTAGGAAATTGAGGAATTCCACCCATATACTTACCCACAGGTCTAAAACACGTAGGGCTTGAACCAAAAATGATGACTGTTTAGTTTTTTGTTTGTTTGTTTGTTTTTTTAGCTATGCATTAGCAAACTTTTGAAATCCTTGCAACAATAAAATAACTTAAAAATGTGAAAATGTGTAAGTTACTGATTATATCGTAAATGTAGTTTACCACCCCAAGAAACCCTATGTCATAGCAGCATATATACACACATAGGAGTCATTCTTATTACAAGCGATCCTAAAGTATATTGAATTCATTTGTTTGTGATATTTGTATTTTACAGCAAATGAACGGGAATTCTGAAATCCAAACATTATTATGACTTTATCCGAATAATTTCTAAATAAAACCAATTCTGTAATAATTGGATTTTTACATATTATAGTAGTGTTGTCTATGTTTATATTTACATTATATGTATATTGTTAAAATGTACATTATGATACAAATTAACTATATTACCTAAAAACAACAGCCATAAAAACTATAACAAAAATGAATTCAATCCTAAATGTTTTAAAAGCTAATTCTACATCTAAAGTTATTATTTAAAAACTGAATACATCACCTATATAATTATAATAACCAGTTTAATGTTTTTGTTTTGATATTATTTACCTATATTTTCTAGAGAAATTCAGGTTAATGCAACTTTATACTCTCTAAAGAAGCATAAATGTTACGGATGTTTTATTTTTATTCTGGGGGACAGCTTTTAGGATTTCCTGGAGTAAAGAACCTTTCTCTGTGACCTTGGGCAACAGATTGTATGGCTCTGTGTTCCAAACAGCTTGAAGAGAGAGGCCATGTTGAAAAATAAATAGATTAAATGAAAAAGTCAAAATAAACATCAGGGGAACCTCAGAATAAAAGCGCCATGGAATGAAAAGTACATAAGGCTTATTGTCTGTTTTTAAAAGGTCATTGACTGAGGTCGTCGGCAGGATAGACCAATAGAGATCATAGTTTTCCATAAAAAATGTAATTCAGAGATGACATCATAATTTACTTACTGTTACACTGAAGAAGTTATGAATTGATTGTTTTGAGACATATATATAGAGGTGTGGCTCCTATAGAAAAGTGTTTAGTAAGTACCATTACATGGCTTCCTGGAAATCTATGGGAGAAAAAAAATATTATTTAGTTTTTTAGCCAATTTTTTTTTCACTGGTGGTTTCTGCTCTGCCAGCAGTGGGGAAAAAGTACCAGTTTGTATAGGCGTTTGGTAATTTTTCTATTTCTATTTAACTATTTTCAGACTTTTAACTAGTATATATATATATAGTACTATATATACTATATATATATATATAACATTGCTGAATTTAATAAGGCCATTCTGTATGCGGCGGGGGAGCTTATATATATTTCTAAGACCAAATTTACTTATTTGTCTAAATTAAATATTCAATATTCCAATATTCTACAATCCGTCCTGAATTAAAAATTATTACTATTTGTTGACGCTTAAGCAATAAGACCTAATGATGATGATGATAACAATAAATAATAATAATACGATATGTTGAATATGTTAACGGGTTTTCTATTCATTTATTTTGTACATCTTTATCTGCATTCATTTTATAAATACAAACATCATCCATGTTTTAAAATGGACTTTTATTTAGTCTTGTATATAGAACATAGCTTTAAAATATATACTAAATAGACAAACTATTTAGTATATATTTTAACCCCTTAAGGACAATGGGTGGTCCTTAAACCCATTGAAAACCATGCATTTTGAGCCCGTACATGTATGGGCTTTGTCATTATGGGGTTAAAACTATGTACATGTGCCACTGTTGGTTATATCCATATATCCATTTATATCCATATCCATGGTATTCAATTATTAACCAAACAACTCCCGTAAAACAATCCTATAGGCTTATTCATACAAAAAATATCCCACTATTTAATTCTATAAGTTTAGGAGTGCCTCTGAAAATATATTTTTATATTAACAAAATCACAAAAAAAAGTATGTAACTTTATACTACTTGAGATTATATCACTACATGCTTTGTTATTCTGTTAGACTGGTTACACAAAATGTCTAAAAGTGCCTAAGAAAATAAACTAGGATAAATAGAATAACCTAGTGTTAAAGAACGGCTGTACAGTTTTACAAGTTTAAGCCTTCAACCAATTATTTCCCTTCTTCACAAATAAACATCTTTTTCTTTTTCTCAGCCATGCATATTTTTATTGGACTCAGAGGGGTTAAATTGTTCCTTGCTATAAAATGTGACATCTTGCGCATGCTTCGGTTTAAGACAATTTCTGCATATTATATTAAGTTATTTTCTCATTAAAAAGGGCTGTACAGAATAATACAACAAAGGAATGAAAATAATTTAAAATAACAACGCATATTAGTGCCCTGCTCTTGTGAGCTTACAATCTAGTTAAGTATTAGAATGCTAAAAGTTAATTAAGAATTTTCGCTTATTTTTTAATTCTTTATTTCTTATTTAATTTCTTTATTTTCTGCCTTGAATTATATGAAATAAAATATATCAATTTTTTAATGTCATCCAACATTAGTATCCCATGCGTCCAACGTAGACGCGTATGAAAGCATGCCGTTAAGTGAATAGTGCAAACCTGAGGGAGCTGGAATCTCACCTAACACTCCTTGTCTAGCTTTTGTCTAAAATGATTCGCTGTCTTTTCAATCAAATCTGTCATTCTGCAAGTACATGCCTGCTCATGATGGTTAGAAATGGCTCCAGCCTAATAACCCGCCATGTGCTTTGTACATAATATATTCACATAAAAGAATGGTCCAGACACCATGTCTCCGTAACTTCTTGATCCTTTACATAAACTGTCATGTATCTTTGCAAATTTCTCTGTAGGGATGTATGCGGGTTTGGGGTAATATTTAATGTATGCAGGAAAATTATTGTAATGCACTGAAGATTGTCCCAGACAGATGCACAAAACATTATTATCCTTAAATAGCTGGAGATACATTTTCCCCATTTTATCTTTAATTTCTTTTTTTTTTATAGCCTTACCAGCTGTCAAAGGACAAAGGGACACACAGGTGTGGGTGGCTGGTATAGAATAAGATCTGAGAATAAGACTTAGGTCACTGGGAAAATCTTTCGGGCAGCAACACCTAAATCACAATATTCCCTAATTTGCATATATTTGAATAACACAAATAACTTTGACACACACTGCTTACTGCAGAATTCTTACTGGCTTTAATGAAAAAGTCATTGTTTGTTCTTATTCTTCACAACTTCATTAATTAACATTTTCAACTGCCTTTAGGATTTTTTTGATGAATGCCCTTGATTTACTAGAAACCATAGCGTTCCAAATTCACTGTGTTTATTGTCAGTAACGCAGGAGGTAAAACAGGACCCTGACCCATCTGGAACATTCATTAGACATCAAATATCTGCAGGCGGCGAGGCGTAACAATGAAGACTTTGGCTCACTGCCTGAAAACTTTTCTGTGTATTCTACTTGCAGTTCCACAAACAGCCTACAGGGGTTGCAGACGAGGGCTTTAGGCAGCGTTCACACCCTGACTTTGTCCTTTCTGTGCTCCAGTTTAAGCAGCTCATTCGTTTAGGAAAGGATTAGGTAGTGTGGTTGAGCGCTTGCCATTAGTAGCCAAGTGATATCCAACTTGTGATGGGCGAGCCAACCCCCTTAAAGACAAAATACATCAAAGTGTAGTACCCGACCATGCATGGTTTCAGTAGACCAGATCTCCTGGCAGGAGTGACAGAGGAACTAAACTAAATCAAGTTTGCAATTGAAAATTCTGCCAGATATTTAGAACCAAGTAGGCTGGTTTCTTATCTGTGAAAACTTCTTAAAGTCTTTAAGACTAAGGCTGATGGAGCAACAACTCAATAAGCATGTATCGTAGACCAGGGACCTTCAGATATGAGCTGTCAATAACATGTTTTTTGGCATTATTAATTTATTAAGCTTACTAAATCTTCTGTGTAATTGCTTTGGGAATCTGACCACCAACAGTCAAACTTATTAGTAGATTAATGCATGATTAGTTGTTAAAGTTACATCTACTAACAATCTATCTGGTGAATTGAGCTGTCATCATTATTCAGTTGATTGCTATCCACAGCTTAATATCACATATACTACAAATAAAGTCGTCAGCAGGGAAGTGTGATTTATATATAAAAAAGTGTGATATATATATTATATATTATATATATATATATATAGATACATATATATATAATTCAAGGAGTTCAACCGATACGCATTACTCAATTGAAAACAGAAAACTGATCATTAGATTAGATATGTATTCTCATATCAAGGGGTGATTTTCTTCCTTAGACTACTGTTATTTATAGGGTGACTAAATCAGCATTTTTCTATACATTTCCTAAATTGCTGACCTGCTCATGTGAAATGCTGGCCATCAGTATGTGTGATGCTGAAACGCAACATGACAATGGCATTCATCGAGTAGTTTACACGTAAGATACTACAACTCTACTACTGTAAAACTCTAATACAGGAGCATACTACAATTCAGGACATTGCTACTCATAAAGAAAAACTATGCCAGATGGGTAGAGGGGCTTCAATATTTTATATAAAAAAAAATTAAAACATTTTTACAAAATTTGCGACAATTGCTTCTTTATTGATTGCTTTATCACTGTTGAAACACTGTGGTCTACTGCATACATATCACGTGGGCTCATAAGAAGAGTAGAAAGGAGCTTGTTGTCCACCTTATGCCATTAAAAGAAAAAAAAAAGAAAGACACATGGGAGACAGGTAAAGACCGACCAGACAATTGCAAGAGGCAGATTTTTATGAGAGAACTCCCACCATTTTTCACTAGATTAAATGAAAGGGATTTTTTGTAATGGTTCCAGTTTTTTTGCTTAATATAATGTTTTCAGGCAGATGCATGTTAGCCATTTGTTTGTGTTTTTGCTCTGTTATCTGAGCCCCAATCTGCAAGACAAAAAAACTCCGGGCTCCTTATCATACTGCTTGTGGGAAACAATGGAATTACTTAGTCTTAATCACCCAGACAGACACTCTGACTAATAAAATCCCAGGGAGGTGAGGAAATTCACCCAAAAATATTACATGACTGATAATAATGGTCTCCAGGTCTGCAGATGAAAGGAGTTGAAAATAAATAGAATAAAACCAGGTTTTCACCAATAATAGCCAATATTACTGTATACAGCACTACATTTTATGGTCCAGTAGTAAAACATTTTTTTTCCATGGGACTTGTCCATTAAAGAGGCAAATTTGACTGTTCAGAACATATTAAGTATTAGAAGAGACTCCAAAAACACCACAATATTGGCAACTCTGTGTGGATGAAGTACTAAGTATTTTTTTTTCATAAAACATCATTTTATATATATATATATATTGTATTGTTATTATTTTTTTTTTTACTTAAATAAAGTAATAGTTATACCAATAGTCAAAAATGTGCTCCCTAGCTTCATGATCACATCTGGAACATCTGACTTCATTCTGGAGATGCAGATCAGACGCTTATGGAATGATCTAGATAGAATGATAACATTCAGATGTATGTCAGCGTTTTTAAACTGCTCCGTGTTTTCTCTGTTCATCCTCTGAGCTAAAAAGTAGACATTTCCTTTATCAGATATCGGAAGAAAAAAATGCAGAAATCCTATATTCCCATCTGGATAGAAATATAAGTATGAGGATATGTAAAGAATCAGCATTCTCAAATACTATGTTCTCCAACTAAAAACATAAGCCAAAAAATAAGGACAAGCTAGAAGGGTTTGTCCAGTAACATATTGAAAGTGTGAAGGCTAGGAAACTATAAGTGGAATAGGCAGACATTTTTGTTCCACTGACTCATTAGCTGGTTGCACCAATTGAGGATTAATGTATTTACGAAAAAAAAATGTTTTTTTACTCTTTGCTGATGATAAAGATGGGCAAGAACAATCCTTCAGCAAAGATATCTCATTCTTTATGTTGATCCTACAGCAGAAATGTAAAAAAAATCCCCACGTATGTAAAAAAAAACAAAAAAACAACATATTGAAAATTTTAAGCATTTTGATGTCACAAATGTTCTCCGGCCATAGTATGAGTGATGTTTATGAACTATAAGTATGGGTAAAGTATGCACAAAAGAGATACCACTCCCTTCCCAAAGCAATTTCCACTGTGTACAAGAAACTGTCATTAAAAAGCAAATGCTAAAATGTTAAAGCTCACCAAAGTTGGAAGCAAAGCATTGTCCAATATGTCTTGGTAAATCCCCTTCAGCACATCGAGACATTTTGGACTATGTTCTGCTTCCAACTTTGTGGAAACAGTTTGGGAAAAACTCTTTTCTATTCCAGCATGACTGCGCCCCAGCGCACAAAGCAAGGTCCATAAAGACATGGCTGGATGAGTTTGGGGTGGAAGAACTTGACCGGCCGCACTGAGCCCGGACCTCAACCCCATCCAACACCTTTGGGATGAACCGGAACGGAGATTGCGAGCCGGGTGTCTAGTCTGACATCAGTGCCGGACCTCACAAATACTCTACTGGATGAACGGGCAAAAATTCCCACAGAAACCTACAAAATCTCGTGGAAATCCTTCCCAGAAGAGTGGAAGCCGTTATAGCTGCAATGGGGGGGAGCGACTACATTGTCCATGCAGTGAGTGTATATCTGTAATTTTAATTTATCGGTTTATATGTAGTGCACGGAAATGTAAAATATATGACAAATCTGCTTTAAGTTACAGTTTTGACAGTTCATATAATTATTCTTTTCATTTTCCCTATTTTAAAAAAATGTGTACATTTTTTGTGTGCGTGTAATTCCCATGGTTACTTAAACACCATATTAGGTCCATTCTTTTATCCATGCGAAAAAAAACCCCAAAACATTTTATTTTGCTGTATGTTACATTGTATCCGCGCCATGTAAATCACCGCTGCTCTCAGACGCGTGTTGTTTTGTAGAATGGTAATGAAATAAGATTTACAAGTCTCCAGACTACATCGTTGGATTCCAATATAAAATCTGTCATAAGCACTTAATACAACATTTATTATTGGAAAGACTATAGTCTGACCCAAGACAAAGAAAAACACTCATGGCTGTCATTCTTTTATTTTGGAGAGAAGCCATTGCGTTAATTTAAACCCTAATGTAAACAACGGAATAAATTGAAAAACCATCATGAAGGGAGTAAGGAATGATTAGCAGGCATCCGAACAAAAGGGGTCTCTGCACCATCTCTGCCAATAATAACAGAATGGGTTATGTAATGATACATTTCTCTCTATTATTTATATTCTTAAATAAAATGACAAAATTTTGCTTTTAGTAGTTTATAAATCTGTATATTTTAGTAAAATGTTGAGTTCGATGCCCGCGTTCAGGTCAGCGGCGTTGGGTTATTGAGGCCAAAAAGCCAGCGATGTCTTGGAGAATCACCAGGGTACACAGATTGACAGCGAGACAAAATCAAATAAAAAGTAGAGGGCTATTAGCATTGTTAAATACTTTTCTAATCTTAATCTGTAATTACAGCGATCTGAGATTTGGACAGATTTGACTTTGTTTGGCACTTCCCTTTATTTGTCATTGCAAATCAGTCTTCAACTGCTCTTCTATCCATATTAATATTTTACGGAATCATCTCATTACCATCCCTTTGTTCCAATGATTTGTTAGCATATCCACTATAGAATAAATGATGAGCTCTTTTGCGCAACACATTATTGTTGTTGTTTTGGAATCGGGAAAATTGATTTCAAATTGCTTTTTTATGGTTTTTTTTTAATCTATTTTTTTTTAAAAGCTTGGGGAAAAAATGTCAGTTCTTTGGTTTTGAGGACCCAGATTAATTTAATGTTATTTTAGTGAAGTAATATTTTCTTCTACTCTTCATTATATCATAACAAGTGTCCCATTTTAAGCAGGGTAGCCCCAATTTTTTGTGCAACGTCCCATTGAATGGTCCCACTGTCCAGCTTTTTATGGACAGTGGGGATCAGAAACCAGTTAGGGAGATCAGAGGATCTCCCATGACCTCCTACTGAGTTGTGAAATTGATTGAAGTTGGTGCTTTTTCAGCATTGACCTGAAAATACTGCCACTTTGTGATGTATGAAGGCAGAGGGATATGATATCCCAGAATTCTGCATCATTACATCGAAAACTGGCTAGATGTATGAAATAGGTGGTCTTGCACCAGCCCCACCACTAACCCCATCCCTGTCTCTAACCCCCCAAAAAGTTGTCCCGATTTGGGCACTTGGAATGTTGGTGGTGTGTTTACATATGTGACACTGAAACGGCAAAGTAGTAAACATCAGATTCTCTACTAAAGAATTTTGGCAGGAAAAAGTAAAAGCCACCAATCTAACAATCATATAGTTCAGGTGTTTTAAACACTGATGTTAATAGAGATGTGACAACTGTGGTCTGCTCTCTCTTAAGGACGATCCAACAGTTATACACTACTTTCTCAATCCACTTTAACAACTTTTTTAAAAAAAAATCTGTGAGATGGCTGCTGGAAGCCTCTAACTCAGGCATGTCCAAGGTCCGGCCCGCGGGTCAAAAATGGTCGGCCCTCGCACATGTTCACTTCATCAAATCTGGCACTCTTCGAAAAAAGTTTGGACATGCCTGCTGTAACTGGAGCTTCCATGACACCAATATGAGCCTCTTATCTTTCAGCATTCTTGAAGTGTTGGAAGCTGCCAGTACTGCTGTCCGACGTCCTACGTATTGCCAAAAAGGTTGCCAAAAGATACACCGCTTCCTGAAAGGGCGGTCTGACATCATTGTAGATGTCACTGTCCCTTTGGTCCGTGGTCCGTGGTCCGACTGGGAGAGGCAACGCTGTCAAGACAGAAGAAAGAGCCACATATTAAGCACACGTTATTAAGGACCCTACTGACAGTATAAGTAAATCACAACTCTAGGGGGAATGGTACCTTTAAACTTATGAAAACACAAAAAGTGCAAGCTCTGAGTTTCAATAAATGCTTTAATGTATGCCAAAACTGTGAAACTGACTGTTTCTCTTTAAAAATCATAACACTCTCACAAATAGCCCACGTAAAGGCAGATAAATGGCCAGTCTTTAAGCCAATAATCCCATTATATCGACCAGGGGTGTCTTAGGTCAGAGCTCTCACACTCAATTAAGCCCCTTGGATTCACTTAATTACCTTTTGCCTGAAATATGATACAGGCTACAGTAGATTGAGATAAATAAAAGACCTTCTTAGTGATGGCAGATACTATACATATACCATATATTTACATTCTAATTCATAGGTCATTTTAGGGAATGTTTTTGTCTACACAAAAGCAGCCAGGGACCCAC
>VKOC01000006.1:1936020-1973127 GCA_009364415.1 Spea multiplicata
ATTCTATTGTCATCTATTTTTTTTTTTACCTTCAACTAATGCATATACAGTATATGGGTTATTAAACCTTAGGATAGTTGTATGTATTTCTTGACTGCCAATTAAATAACTGAATAATGGGTTTTAATGCCAAATTATATATATATATATATAATTAGAATTTCAGTAATTAACGCAAGTAAGGAGTAAATCTTATTTGGGTTTTTCTTTCTTTCCATGCCACAAATACGTGCAGTTTCCGTAATTTTACATTTTTATCAAAATGCTTTTCTACATTGTGTTTTGGCACTGGATCATATTAAATCATCAAATTCTAATATGACTAAAGTTTATAGTATATAGATAAACACATATTTGTGATATTTAATTATTAAACTAATTTATGGAAACCCAATACCTCTGTGTGAAAAAGTGATAACCATCTTAGGCTCAAAACCTGGTTAAGCCACCTTTAGCTGCGATAACTGAAAACACTTCCTTTAGTTATCACAATTTTGACCAATTACTCTCTTGTGTATTTTGGGTCATTATCTTCCTGAATGACCCGGTTGAGTTTCAGTTGATGACAGAGGCCCTGACATTCTTCTCTAGAATACAAAGCAAAATTCATGGTTAATTCAACAGTGGCAAGTTGTCCAGGCTCTGATGCAGCAAAACACCCCAAACCGTGACATTGACACCGCCATTGTTGACTGTTGGCATGAGGTTCTTAATGCATTATTTGTTTTTTTGCCAGACATAACATGGCCCATGTCACCAGCAAACTTCCATTTTTTTACTCATTTGTCATCAGAAGGCTGTTCAGAATTCTTGAAAAGCACCCAAGTGCTTTTGGTCAAACTCTAAATGGGCATTCACTTTCTGTGTTTGCCCAGTATCTTTCTGAAAGTGGAATTATGGACACTGACCATAGCAGGGGCAATCGTAGCCTGCACAATGCCTTCTGTATGTGGTTCTAGGGCTCATTGTGTCTTCCTGGGTGAGCTTTAAGCCTTGCTATTTGAGAGGTTTTGGCATGTCTGCACTAACACTAATGTTACAGACCTTCTCTATTCAGTCGGTATGACTGTAACAGTAGATCGGCAGAGCTCCAGAGCCATGAGAATGGATGTGTAACCACTAATATGCATCTACAACTTTTCTCCAGAACTTTTTTGGCCCAAGAGCCTTTTGGTGCTAACTTCAATCCAATGACAAGGGCTAACATTAAATTTGGCATGGCTGGCCCAAATCAGGCCTAATTATTTACCAAGGTCTTCAAAAGTTTCTAAGAGGGCAGAACGTTTTTCACACCTGAAGATAACATGTTCGTTTACATAGCACATCAAACAAATGAAACAAGAACCAATAAAGATCCTCTTATTTTATTATAACCAGCAAAGTTTTCTGAGAAAAATCAGTGTGAAAAATAAAAAAGCAGATCACAAGACAACTATATTTTCATATAACTGTGATGTTTGTGACTATTTTATATAAACTATTTTCCACGGTCTATATCCCGTCAGAACATTGCAACGATATTCATGAAATAGAGAGAAGACGTTGCTCTTTTATATTCAGCGTCACAAACTTCCTGTGGTTGTTTGTAAATTAAGTAACCATTTTCACATTGTAATAAACGACTACTTCGGGAGAGTACTTTTGCCTTTTAAATAAAGTTTAAGAAATCTACAGAAAAAAAAAAACTTTGCTTCCAAATCAAGTTTCAGAACTTTCAAAAGCAGGACACCCTACATTTTTTTTTTTTCGTTTTCATACATGAACACTAACAGTTCAGAAGATGAGCACCATTCTGTGAATTTCTCATCAATATATAAGCCCCAGACTTGTACAAGGCATCAGACTTTTGGTGACGCGTTACAGCGGATTGGTCATTTTCCTAAAATTCTACATGTTATAATTTAGTTATTTTCATTAATAAAAGCAGGATAATAATATTTCCATGGGAGCCGCCCGTTCTCGCGATTTCAGTTTCTGCTCCCCAGTGGTGGATGCTGATTGGTTTTCACAGCCTGTTCGGGACAGGAAACTGGTTTTTACGCCGAGGTAAAATAATCCTTTACTTTTAAAGCAAATTAATCCTTAACTATTACACAAATTGGAAACAAAAATCACAATTACTTGAATATATTGTTTTAATCGGTGGATGTAATGACGCTAAAACATGCGCGGTTATTCCCATTGCAATAAAAATATTTTTGCAGCTATAGGTTCTTTAGAATTAATTCAGTTTGATTGATTTCAGTCTTCTCCGTTAAACTCCATATGTTACCAAAATATCTCACTGGGAGTGTCCAAATTGTCTGAATCTGCGAGATTATTACTCCACATTAACTTGGGAACCAGTCCTATTGGTCCCAGTCCTGATTTCTGTGTTTTTAGGGGTAGGTTTTGGATCCCTCTGGGCGAGTTGGTATTGACACTGGCCAGATAGCCTCACCACGTTCCTTTCTTATTCCAATGAAAATGATGCGCAAAGTTATTGGAACTTTTAGCCCTAATTACTCTTAAATGTCCAAATCATTCCAAAAGGTTCCCTTAATTATGTTTATAAGCCACAAATGGTTGATTCTAGATTATTGGCTGGAGGGGTAGAGATATGGATATGTACAGTATCAGCTTAAACTGGGGATTTTACCAATTAATCCATTATTAAAAATCATTAAATGGCCTCATACTATGGATATATCATAAAAATAGATATTTTTTTAAAGGAACTTTCCTAATTTTATTTAATTGAAAACAATACCTTTGCTATGAATCTGCTCCCTGTACCATAATTGATAGAATATTTTTACATATAACACATAGCATCTTCTATGAATTGTATATAAATTGTTTGCTGCTACCTGTAACAATGTGTCACCGTATATAATAATATTAAGCTATTGGTATGGTATTAAAACCAGGTCCATCTTGCAGACGTTGTCTAATCATATATACTAATATCTAAAATAATGATTTTAAGAGACCCGTCTTATATGTTAAAATCAGGAATGGATCATTCTAATCCTCCAGGAGCGCAAACAGCCCAGGAATTCTGTGTATCTTTTTCCTGAAAACGAGTCGTTTTAATGAGTTTTTAAATTGAGATACCTGTGCTGAACGCTGGGATATCCAAAAATCGTGGCCTGTTTACGGCCCTCGAGGAGTGATTTCGTGGAGCCCTGTGTTAAAGGTTTTGATTGATAATTAGCAGGTGTCATGGGCCTACACGTGAAGCTTCAGTGTGGCCTCGGAAGATCAGTATTTTAATTAGCGAAGGTCACACAAATTAGGCCTTGACCCGGTCTCGGTCCTATGATATTTCCTGATGAGGGTTTTGTTTGCAGAGCAGAGAGTAGCAAAAAGATAACATTTGATCTGTCCTTGCATATATCTCAAGCACAAAGCCGTTATAACCTTAGAGTGACAAGTGGGTCTATATATATATGTGTGTATATATAATATAATACTATATATATTATTTAGTTTATTTATTTATTATTAAATAATTGTTATTTTTCACAGACAAAAGTGGATAAATCTAAAAAAATATTTTTTTTTTTATCTAAAACCAGCGATTGGAGAATATTATTGCATTTTTAAGAGTGGTGTTTTTAAAGTCTTATATCATACAAATATGAAGGAATACATTTGACAAAACTATATAGCTTCTTTTGTTGACTTTTTTTTTTTTTTTTAACTGTGAAAAGCAAATGTCACGGCCAGAAGGCTGAATTTTAAATGGAGCATGAATGGGGGAAGATCGGCCGCAAATTTTAATTCTCCGGCCTGTATTTATTTGATTTGTGTCCAGATGGTGTCGAAGCACGAAACCCCTTTGTGTAAATGAAGCACACATGTGAAAGTCCCTCTATAATGTAGTCATTGAGACCGGAAGGGTTCATACTGTGTCTGAAAGGAGACAATAGAGACTGGATATATCAACATTGCAGAAATCTAGTTCATTCCTGATTCAACCCCTTTGACTGTGGTTGTCATGAAAACTTCCTACTTTGATCAGCAGAGGGTGGAGAAAAAGGCCTTCCTAAAAAAAAAAAAAAAAAAAAAAAAAAAAGCCCAAAGAAGATGCATCGGGATTGTTTACTATGCACTTGGCTTCACTTCACACCCCCCATTCCGGAAGAAGCAACAGAGATAGGACCATCTTGCACCTTGACCTGTCTAGACTGGGGAGTTGGGGTTTTTTTTTTTTTTTGTTTTTTTTTTGTTTGTTTTTTTGCTGGTCCCAGTTACCAAGAGTAGTGGGTGCTCTTTGACCCTTTGTGAGTATTTGCTGCTGAGACACTCACTAAGTTTGTAGGTAATGTGCTAAAGCTTCTCTCCAATTCTTCCTTAATTCAGAAGGAAAGCAAATGAGACAAAGACACGGACCACCTGTTCAGAAATAAAGCTGAAACAGTAGAACCTGGGAGAAGTAACATTTTGAAAGCTATTCTGTTCTTCACAAAGCCCATGGGATGCATTAAGACAGCTGCACTCGAGATGATACAAGAGCTACGCAGACCAAGCCTCTCCGATAACTTAAAGAGTTTGGAAACTATGTAGCAATTTTTAGTCTATGTGTTAACGTTTTCCCTGTTTTTTTAGCGCTCTTGATTCTTTTAGTGTTCTGTGGAGTCACAATGTAACAGCATTTCTTATTAACTTTTTTTTTTCTAAAATTCTTGTCGTTAGGTTCCCTTCGCAAAATCTGAGCAGTACTTAACAGAAGTTTTGGAACAGATATGTGAAAAAATGGATGATTATGGCCTCTACGCGGACCCCGAAACTCAGGAGAAGTCTTATAAAAGGTTTGCTCCAAGAGATAATGAAGAGTTTGGTTCGTTAGATTTCAAAAATTTCCAGTTCAATCCCGACGAGTCCAGTTCCTTAAAGTTTGCGGTAAGGAATTTGATTATTATTTTTTTCTCCTCAACCCAAAAAAAAAAATTATTAAAGCAAAAGTTATTGATTTCTAATGTTCTGCAAATGCAACTGTCATTTTCTCACCTAATTTGTATTCTGAAACAAAAAAAATGTAACCATGTTGATTTGTACAGGTTACTTTTATGACTTGTGACCCATGCTTGAATTTGTGCTTTTGGTAATTTTAGAGTAAAAAAAAAAAGGAATTGTTAGATATTTTTAGCTGTTTTAATGTTCACTTGCTAAATGTTTACAACATACAGTGAGTGCTGCATACACTGAACTTTATTTTCATTAATATACAGTTCATATTCTTAAATCTGAACTTAAATACACTTAATATTTTAATAAATGAAACAGTCCCCAAAAAATCCAAACATGACTATGCAAAAAGAGTCCTGTTAATAGTCCTTTCATTAGCCAGATTATGTATTGAATGCATTATTTTTTTAAAAAAACTGTGCAGAAAATATTTTGTCATTTTAAATTTACATTCTAAACGGAAGACGATTGTACATAATATGCATAGATACTTATTAAAGTCTAAATAATTGGTTACAGGAATCTTAATATGAATTCTTGCTTTATTCATCCTTGCATTGCCAATCAATTTTTTTTTCTGCGTGTCTCAAATGCTCATATGTGTTTTATATTTCTTCCAGTGTGAACGTGTGGTGGAAGAACACGAAGATGAGATTTTTTCACTTATTGCCCATGAGACAGACAATCTTGCTGACAAGCTCTGCACTGAAGAAGCAGGTAGTGTTTCTGATAAATGCTTATACTGCAGCATTTTTTTTTTTTTTTTTTATTTTTTTTTTACTTCAGCTCCGTTAGCGCTTAGAGGCAGGGCCGGCATTGTGTTTTAAATCCCACCCCTTCATTGGCTGCCATGAAATCACATTATTAGCGCGCTGTTCATTTATTCTATCTATATAACAAGTTTTTTCCCCATTAAACTACACGTACCTGTGTTTTCATTTATTAACGCATATGAAAACCAACACACTGGCGTCATAGGGCCATGCGCAAAAAATAAGGGTTCTAGTTTCTTTTTAACCCTTATTATTCATTAAAAAAAACAACTGTAGTAGAAACATCTTTATTTAAAAACCATTTGACTGTTTGACTTGGTTTTAGTTATAGAACAATAACATCTGTTACAAATTCTACATCAGAGGTGCTACGTAACATCGCATCGCAGGGGCCATGTTGCATTTTTTTTTTTTTTTGAAGTAGCGTTTTAAAGGTGTATAAAACGAAGAACATTTCTGTGGGACGGTAACATATTTTTTTGTCTAGCTTAATTCATATTTAAATTACTGGCACGGCATGAAAATATTTACGTCCTACAAAAATTGTCTGAATCCTTTACAATACAACAAATTTGGCCTTCTTGGTGAACGCATAATAAATGCACTTTTATATCATGCAGCATCCAAGCACTATAGTTTGCTCCGCCACGTAGAGACAGCTTGTTTTAGGGGGGAAAATGCATTATGTATCCAAGATAAAATATTGATTTTAGAACCAATGACATTTAAAATGAAGCCTTGAGATCTTGGTATGTAAAAGAAAAAACCCTGAGGTTTTAAATAAATATTTAATCCGAACAGTATGTGCTTATAGATCTTCGCTCATGCAGCTGGCGTTGCAAATGAAGTGGATAGAACTTTTTGACATTTTTTTTCTTTTCTATACAGTGCACTATCTTTTTAACGATGCAGGTAGACGAGGAGGTTGTCCAAGTTGTGCCGTCTCACAACAAACCACCAAAATTTAGGAATATTAAAATAGATTAACACTGAATTCATTTGCAGGTGTTTCATGGTTTATAGGCTTCTATATATTGCACAAAAGTATAAATTTACATTTTAGAATTTAAACTGGAATCTATTACGAGCCAAATTATGGGTTTTTATTTATTTATTTTTTAAATTTTTCCCACTTTTAAATCTTTCCTTAAATTTAGGCCCAAAAGCCTAATCCAGATTTAAACAGCGTGCTAGAATTTCCCTCCTTATTATTAGCTTTTTTTAATATTAAAAAAAATGCAACCCGTTTAACCGTCTTGAGTATAATTTTTTATATTATTAATAGATTTATTTTTTTATATTTGTTTTATTTTAACAATTTTAAAATGATGTTTGTTTAAGAAAGCAACGATAAACACATTTTGTAGGAAAATTATGAAAATTAAGTAATACGCCAGAAAAGATCTCTCTCATATGGTTAAAATATCCCTGATTTTTTTTGGTGCTGTCGTCCAATAGCTCAGTCTACTTTTGCAGTCTAATTTTTTGCTCTCATTCTTTTTTTCTTTGTTAATTTATTCTGTATTTGTTCGATACTTTTTGACATTTGGATTAAATTGTTTAAAAATATATTATCATATTATTAATAATATAAATAATATTATTTTTTATAAAAGCCCTTCTGCCCTTAGCTGGTACTTTTATGTGCCCACGTAAACAAAAACATCCATCAACCAATCAAAGAAAGGCTTTTCATGGTAACTTTTTAAATGAAAATGATAGTTCCTCCATTATACCCATTGGACCAGTGTAAAATTTTTACCTTCAACAGATGAACGTTAGTCATACGCTACCAACATTTGAGCCGTTAAGACTACTTTAATCCTTAATACGTCTTTCTAGCGACTCTTGTCTGCCTTAACTAGCGTATTGATACTACTCCTTAGTAGTTTTAAGAGTTAATGTTTTTTTTCCTTTTTATTTGGGTAATAGAAGAACTGTTTTACATACTTGCCCCCCCCCCCCCCAAATCTCAAAATCTTCTTAGATCCTAGCACCATTTTTTTAGACCAGACGTAATTGAGATCCAACATGCCACCGCCGTGATAAAAACATACTCGCCTTTTTGATCATCCTGTTCGTTAACTTAAACACTATACGAGAACTAAAACGTACGACCGTTCCAACAAATTAACGCAGTTGTATAAGTCTCAAGATTTTGATAGGAAAATATTAGATGATTAGTGTGATTTATATTCTCAATTATGATCTGTCACGGCTATCATGTCTTATAGACCTTAACCCCAGATTTTATTAGGAATGCCTAAAAAGTACTGCTTTATTCTACACGATTCTACTAAATATTGAACGATATGAAGTAAGATCACGTCCAATCTCCGCACTATTGGTGACTTTGCCATAAATCAATATGCAAATCTATAGATCGTTATAATGCTATCATTAGATGGTAACAAAATCGCCATTTTGTATGTGGTTACTCGATGTCCGTAATTAGCCTTGCGCCGTTTAGGCTTGTTCCACTAATAAATGGATTCAATTAGACATTGAATATGCCTTTTTTTTCTTAACTGTACTGTAATCCCCAATTATTTGGGTCATAAATAAGCAGTTTGAAGAAACGTTATTCTCTGTTATACTTTGCTAAGTATACCGTTTATATTTACTATATATGAGCCATCGCTGGGGTGAAATAAGAGGAAGGCCTTGTAATATCCTATATTTTGCCATATTTCAAATATATACAAACATTTTTGTACACTGTGACAAATCAGCCAACTTTAACGACTATAAATTCATTTTACCATCACTATTATATATTTATTAAATATAGGCCACAATTTTATCTACAAATAAGACTGAAGAACATTTTTTTTTTATTTTTAATTTTATACCCCCACCAGTATAGCACAAATGTACAGGTAAAGAAAACCAGAGATCTTTAGATTGAGAAATGATGTAGACCTGCCTTCTGGCTTGTCATAATGGGAGTTGTAGCCCCAATAGCCCTATTCTTGATAGGGATTACTATAAATCGCCTTAATATTAATGTGAGGTTCTAAATATATTGACGCTAAAAAGGTAATTGTTTCTACAATGCAGTCATTAGCTATTTGGGAATGACGGCTGCATACTCCAGTTCTATCATATTTTGGAAAGGACTGAAATATGAAGGTAGTAAAACATTTTCAAGGGAATTTTGTGAACTTTTTGTGCTTTTCTAAAAATATTTTGTGTTTTCACAAAATTGCCAGCTAAATGACACGGGCAGGAAATTAGTTGGTTTCTTATTGCATTTTATTGTATCGTTTAGAAAGGGCCCGCCACGGCCTTCTCTCTTTGATACAAAGCTGAAACTTTCATCAGGTGACATTGTTTGACCTTTCAATTCTGGTTGCTGCATTCACCCCATTGATTGTGAAGGTGTTGTGTATCACGGCTGGCAAGGCATGGTTGCAACGCGTTTAATTAAGTGAAATGCAGTTTCTAACCTTCTCTTGTAGAAATATAATAATAATAACAATAAGGTTATCCAGAGTTCCTTTCTAGCTGGTGAAGAGACTATAGTGGCCTCGACATGTTTGAGGCTCTGCCTCGTCCATCATGGTCTTTATGACATCAGAGGCTAATAGTAGCTGCATGGACTTAATGAGACTTTCCAGATATTTATAATTAAGAATATGTAACGCTGTATAAGTATGCAACCTTAAATCGCGTTAAGCTTGGCAATCTTTACGCTTTACGAGATTTTTGGTAGGATTTTAAGATCCTTCGAAACCGGAAACAAAAATACGAAGGTGGAAACGGGGGATAGATAAAATATTTTCAATCCACACCTTCATTCCCTGCTTTTAACACCGCGAATACCGAGAATACGACGCGTATCAGATGCCACCTTCTTTATACTTAATTTTACATGTTTTGGGCAAGCTGGAATAACGTATCTTTTTGTTTTTTTATTCCTCTCTTTCCAGGCCTATGCAAAGAAGTTGCACACAGTGAATTATAGAAGGCGCAATTATATTAAGTCCTGTCACAAATGTAAAGTATTTTCTCTTTGTAATATTCATAGCCGATGTCAAAATATTTTAAAAACTTCTTTTAGAATTTGTAGTTTTACTAATCTGTTCTAGCAGCGACTCCGATCAGGCCGTTCCTCCTATCCAAACTAACGATAAAGGTCCGTGTCAATAATAGGTATTGGTCTATTTACACGGATAAACCCTAAAATTGGTCAGTTTTATGATGAGGGCTATATTTTCTGTATTTGAAATAAAATATTTTTTTTTCCAATTAATATGATAAGTGTCATTTGTACGAATATGTTGAAACACACAATGAATTAGAATTGGGATGTATCTATAATTTTTTTGGAATTGTACATACTTTTATCTTGTACTTGTCCTTTGTGAGTATAATGGCAGCCAAAAAAAGAAAATATAGAGCATTTCCTGATAATTCTGTATTATATTTGTGTGCCTAAGTCCTGTAACCATCTAAGAATGAATGTTATAATCACTGCTTTCTCACTTCACACAGAATCATGATGTGTGTCCTGTACATACAAAAATTGTCATAAAAATAATTTCATTCATTATCAGTCATAAAGAAGATAAATGATTTAAAAAAAAAAACAGGTTACACTTTACCAGTCTGTGCTGTAAAATGCAGTTTATTATTTGCTTTATTCTTTGAATTATCACAACTCTTGAAATACATGCAGAGTCCATTGGGTATTTCACCTATAATTTAAAGTATTAACACTACATACAGTCATGTTGTTTTTTGTTTTATGACGTTATGTGTTGGAATATTTCTATTGGCTGACAAGTATACACAATATTATTATTATGATGTATCGATTTATATAGCGCCATCATATTCTGCAGCGTTTTGGAATGGGTGAACAGAACATAACAAGTAGTGCATCACATCATAATTTGGTCCCTCGTATACAGATACTTCTCTTTTTTAAACCGTTTGAATTTCATTTTTGCAGTTTAAGTAATATAAGGACACAAAAAAATAACGTGAAGCAGTGAAGTTACAAGCCCTCAGTATCTATATTAAGTTTTTTGTATACTAAAATATATATATATATACATGCATATACATAAATAAAATAAAAATATATATATATATATATATATATATACACACACATAAAATTTTATATCCAACTTACATTAACATAGGCTGTGGTGTTATACTGTATGCAGATTTCTCCATCTAGGGTGCTCACGTTACAAATGCTTTTGAGTGCCTCACAAAGGAGATACAAATTAATTTCTTTAACTACAAAATGTGTTTAAGTGAAGACCATGTCTTCTGCATAGTAAGAGGTCAAATTCATTAACATGATCGTGCGTGCCTCAAAGTCTCAATACAGTTTTCCAGGACACCATAGTTACTTTGTATACAGTTTGTAGTCTCTTCAGATTGTAATCTTTGTAGACGTTTGTACAAAACAATGTTCTTCTCCAGGATTTCTAGCTAAATCTTACATTTACATTCATTTGAACAGCAATACTATGTGGAACTTAACACATGTTTCCATACAATAAAATCTTTATGCTATGTTATAGTTCAGCACTTTTCGGTTATATGCATTTTTAACTGAAACAAAATCATTGGAATATTGATCTCTGAGTCTCTACTTTGATACCTTGTAACCAAACTCAAGATCAAATATGCAAAGGAGATATTTTCTTTTAGGATGTCAATCAGTTAATCTATAATGATTTTAATTGTTTTTGTTTTTTTTGTTTTTTTTATATGGGCTTAAGCCATAAAAAGTAAAAAAATATATATATTTTTTTTCTAAATACATAGTTATTCACACATCTTATTTAGTCACTTGGGAATAATGGTACAACTTTGATGAAAAATTATATTTTACAGTGTTTTCTTTTCCTTTATCTGCACTAAAAAGCATTGTTTTCAGTCTGGATATATATCAAGGACACGTGGCCCCCGACATGCTTACAGCGTGTGTTAATTGGCCATATAGAATTCCAAATGTAGAATTTGATACACATTGTTGAAAGGCACGTGATCTAACAGAATATTATATATGGATGATTTGGGATTAATATTAGGGCATTAAACACCCTTTAATATGGTAATAATAATGTTTAAATGACTTGCAGGAAAGTTTCTCTTTCAGACCCACAATGCCCTTATTCCTGATTCTTGATGTTTCGCTTTTGTAGCAGCTGAGAAGTAGCTCTCTACAATAGTAAAACTTTTTTTTTTTAAGCAGAAGGAAACTTGCTTATAACTTAATTTAAATACGGTATTTTTGGGCTTCCAAATCCCTGTTTTGTCTATAGAATATAGCTGTCAATAGTTCGGTAAGAACTCTCAAAAGTCATGCTAAACTTCTGCCCAGGGATAGGCAAAGAGTCCGTACCCAGGCGCCGGTGTCAGTGACCCGACTTGTGGAAGTCATTATTGCTTGTAGGGCATTAGGTCAAACGTCCTTCACATAGAAATGATGTCTCTTGGGAGTCCTAATACAGTAAAGTTCAACAGTTCCCTTTTCCTGGCCCAACCCTCATATAATGCTTATAATAACATATTTTGTACGGCAGTTCGCATAGAATGTCTACAGCGTTGCTATATTAGTCCTTAAAAACGTGAATTATATAACCAGCTCTTATTAATAAACTGAGAAAAATGTTTAATTAATAAATTAAAAAGCAAGACTCCATTCAAACATGTTTTTTTCTTAAAGGTCCATATAATTCAGGATCCTAGTTCTGACACCTAAACACACCTATTCATCATGTTACATTTCAAATTTTTTTTTACTTAAGTGCAAATACAAAAAGTACTTTTTTTATTTTCTGTTGTGCGACGTGTGGAATCTTTCATCACGTTATTAAGTTGCGAGACAGGTAAACAATTTCCAACATTAGGAGCGCATGTTCGATTTGCTAAAGCAATGAAAGTAGATTCCAGGAAGCCAGTTACAACTTTCTGCGTGAGCTGACCGTAGGATTCCGCTGCAATCTATGCAGAAGAATAACGAGAAATTAAGGCAAATTGATGACAACTAAAATATATATATATATATATGAAAAATGAAACTTTGGCATGGTAAATAATACATTCACTATCTATAATAATAGTTATAAATTATGTATCTAATAATAGCCTTGGGATTATTTGGGTCATCACTAAACCCCATTAATGGGATATTTTAATGGCACATACGCTTTATATATATATATATATTATAATTATATAATGTGTGCAGGAACACATTTTTTGTAACCTGGATACTTTGCATTCCTACCTGAAAAATTGTAAAACGCAGCATTGTTTATAACATTACTGGATCTATAGATTTTAATAGAGCATCAATGTTTGAAATGTACTCAGGTCCATAAAATCCTGACTCCTACTTTTCTGTTGCTTGCTCTGAAGCAAAATCATTAATGCTGTTTCAACCTTTTTTTTACATACATCAAATCAAAATGCATTTATTTTCATTATTTTAACTTTATACAAAAGCAACTTTTGTCATTTTCCATTTGGTGGCATAATCTCAGTGGAAATGCCGAGAAATGTTTGGTGTAGTATTGTGTGCATTGTATATATATATATAACAGAAAACTATATGAGCTACAAACAATCCTTATTTGGTAGCAATGATTGTATCATTGAACAATTGTTACCGCCGTTCTTTTGATAACCCAGGTAGTTTAGTGCCTTGATGTATTTCTCTGGCAGTATTAAAGTGTTTTGGGTTTTTTTGATAATGCAGATGTGCAATGGAATCTCTTCATTTATTTTATTTCCCCAACTCGAGTGTCAGACTCACCAGGTTGTAGTTACTAACCATTTCTCAGCAATTTTTCTGCTGCAATTTCTACCACTCATCCCCAATATCAATGATTGTATAACAAGCCAAAATTATAACTTAATTTATAATCACACGTGTATTTGGAACCTTGCGGTTACTACCAATTAACAATACAACAGATACTAGGCCAATTTAGCTGTATGTTGTGCTGTGACTCCCCCCCCCTTGAAAGACTGTAAATAGGACAGGGCGACCTGAACAATAAGTTTATATTATAAGAATACTGAAATTCATATTCCTCTGTTTATAAAATAGTATTCAGGCGCACTAATATTGTGAGATATTTTATTCTTCATTATTTTTATCTTGGAAATGAAATCCAGCTACACATTTTTTTTCTATCTTGTGAGATGCCTTGTGGCAAATCACATCACTGACAGCCGTGCGGCTATTTCATATCTGACACTTCTGAAACTCTGGGGAGATACCAGAGGTCCCATGCAGGAGTAATATAGAATATTGGAGATCCAGATCCTGGTGTCAGAAAAAATCACTATTAGTGCAATATCCCATTTCAAACACCAATTGCTATTTGTATTAATATATTTATTAAAGTGAGTCCATCCTATTTCAAGAAAAAGAACTGACTGTACAAAATGTATAGTCCTTATTAAACCATTCCCATAATTCTGAACTGCTTTATAAACATGCTTAGGGCCAAGGTGTAGGCTACCTCTGGTACTCATTTCTCATGCTTACAATGCTGGTTTCTGGGATGAGCTCAAAAACAGTTTGATTGACACATGTACATCTGCCAGAAATTGACAGAAAGGTTTAACTTAAATAAACTAAGATTTCACAAAACGGTACCGTATTCAGAAACGGCAATTACATCTGCAAATATATCTAATTGCTTACGTTCCACAACCAAAATACAATATTTTCACACAAAATATAAATGTGTAATCAAAGAAAGTGTTGGGAAAAAAAATGAAATAAGTTACAGAAAAATCACATCATATCTTTGTTTCAAGAACAAATAGTTACATTTAAAAAAAAAATCACTATGGAGAAGTAATGGAAATTAATATAACTTTATGGAATTTTGGGACTAAATAAATGTCAATCATGTCTAGCGAAATGCGGACAAGTAAACTAGTTTGTTTTAATGACATTTGGGCATGTAAAATTCTTAATTGGGAAAAAAGCAAGGTCTCTCTATCATGTTTCCACTTACTCGGCAGTTTTTGCTGATACTTGTATTATCATTTATTTACAAAATGTCAAGATATTGTGCAAATTGATTAAATAAGGCAAAGTTGTGTTGCCTTCCACTATTATTACAACTGTTGGTGGAATGTATATCTCGCCTTATACGTTTTTATTTTTTCTTCTGTTTTAGTCACATTATTTTCTACAGTTAACAAAAAGCAAGTTGACATGTTTTGTGATCAATATTTGGTGTGACCACCAGTCAGGAGATAAGTATCTCTACTTCTCGGCATTGAGGAGACCATTAATTCTGAGCAAATCCCCAACTCCATTTGCAGAAATGCAGCCCCAGACCTGCAAGGAACCTCCACCATGCCTCACTGTTGTCACTGTTGCAAACACTCATTCTTATACCGCTCTCCAGCGACATGGCAAACAAACTGCCTTCTGCTACAGCCAAATACTGCAAACTTTGACTCATCAAGTTTAGAATACCTGCTGCCATGTTTCTGCACCCCAGTAAATGTGTTTTCTTGAATAGTGGCATCAGCTGGCTTTGTTTCCACATCGGAGGTATGGCTTTTTGGCCGCACGTCTTCCATGAAGACCACTTCTGAACAGACTTCTCCGGAAAGTAGATAATGTACCAGGTCCCACTGTTTTTTTGTTTTTTTTATTGTTGAGCTGATGTACTGATGGACACCTTCCAATTGTGAAAGGAAGTAAGCATTATGTGTCTTTTATCTGTTTCCTTGGCTGATCACTGTGTCTACGGTCCTCAAAATTGTCAGTTTCTTTGTCCTTCTTCAAAAGAACTTGGACTGAACATCTGGACAGACCCTTGTCTGTCTTGAAATTTCTAAATATAACAAAGGATCACCGGAGCTGCTTATAAATGTGAACTCCACTCTGTAGGTAGCAACAATGAATATACAAAAAAGCCCTCAGTGAGATAGACGGGAAACAGAGGAGTAGGTACTCACTGGATACAAATGTATCACCTTTTCTTTACTTCTGGAAACACCAAAAATTTGTTTCCACCCATCTAAAACTTTTGCTCAGTACTGTATTTTATATATACACACACATACATACAGGCCTGGACTGGCCATTGGGAAAACGGATGGAGTGTTTCCCGATGTTGCCTCACGTATCTTTATTGCCACTTTCGCAGGAAATCCTGATCTTTAGTATGTAGCCACACGCTGCGATGTAAAAGAGTAGCATGCAGCTGCACTTGCATCATCTTATCAGCCACTGGCCACATATATATATATATATATATATATACAAAAGTTATGGCGAGTAAAGGTGATGGAAAACCCTTCCACCTAAAATTAAGGGGTAGTAGAAGCATTATTAAACACTCAACCACATCTACCAGACAAGCCAGAAGGCTTATTTTTTCCCAAGAAATCCCATGGTGCTGCCACAATGCTGACGAGTCCTATTAAGGACAATACAGCTGTCCATGAGTGATGATCCGGCTATAGCACCTCTTACCCGGGTTTTGTCTAAAGGCTGTCCTGTACAGCGGGCAATTACCTTCAAGGGATCCATGTATAAAGTGGATATAGAGGCAAAAGGTATCATCGTTGACCTTATTTGCATGCGCTTACCCAGAATCCCTTGTGGTTGTTGCACCACCATGAGATTTCTCATGCCTTCTGGCTTGTCTGATAGATGTGGATGACTGTTTAATAATGCTTCTACTACCCTATATATATAGATATAGATATCTATAGTATCTGTCCCAATTGAAACTTTTAAACAACTTAGCATAACTTGCATGGCATCATTGATTTAATGTACCTGGATGGTGTGGCTGCAGCGATTGGATGAACCTGGGAGGTCTGCTGCCAAACAAGCCTGGTCATCACCTGGGTATGTAAGTGTGTCTGACGTGTGAGATGATGATCCGATGAATCAGAAAATTGAATGACCTAACTTTAGTTTATAACTGCTTTCCACCAAGGAGCAGAGAACCCCTTCGGATAGACTCTAGGGATCTTTCTTTAAATATAGGATGACCCTGACGATCTTGGTGACCTCCCTGGGCACTTATTAAACATGCATGTTTTGGGGCATCATCGGTTGCGAATGGGTTAAAGATTCTGATCGACCTACTTCACCAACACTTTTGTAATGAAAAGCAGCTTTAGAAACCTCATTCTTAGTACTGCTACATTTTCCAAACCCATTTAAGGAATAATGTTTGAAATCGTGAAAATAATTCAATATTGTTGAAACTTGATACCAGGATTATTTATGTAGCAGTATTTGTAAAATGAATGCTTTGTAATTAGGGAACAGTGGATATTCATGATATCAGTTCATGTTAATCGAATGATTCAAGTCATCAACAATTTCAGTTTTCAATTTTAGAAAGTAAATGATTTTCTTCTTCAAATGACTACATTTTTTCTTTCAATTTTAATTAATAGATTGTGCAATGGGAAAAAAATGCATTGAAGCTAAGTGCGTCAAACATGAAACTATAAATGCGCTGAATTATTAATCATTAAATGTGACAAAATATTTACACATTAAAGGGAAACAGATGTTTCAACTGATGGCTATATCTTAATCATTATTATACTTATATATCATTATGTCTCATTCTGTACTTTCCTAATAACATCACACATGACACCATCAATGTAATTGACCAAGTTGTTAATCGGAATGTGCTTCTTAATCTTAACTAATTTGAAATGATAGATTATTAATGCAATTATCAGTAGAGTAATGTAGCTATGTGGTGAAGAAATGAATAGCTTTAAACCAGGGGATCACGTTATAGAATGCTCTGGCTTCAGTGCCATCTCTCCATGTTGATGATGACGCTTACGGAGTTTACTCATCATGTCGCAAAAGGCTTAAGACCCATGTCTTGGCTTAAACAATCGAGGGTTCATGACATGACAAAGCCCGACATTTCTTGAAGACCAGTGATGAAGACCACCCCTATGGTTTGTGTCCTAAGCACAATCATAGGACCTACTCACCTTTAAGAAACAAAGCTTCAGGATATACCAGTCATATACCAATGCACAGTATGCCAATGCACAATCCTTTGTAACCGGTCCATTTTGTTTGATTTATCCCCGTCCAGTTTTGTACTGGACCTGCCACCCTGTCACTGGTGAAGCCAATGGATGACATTGGTGACATTTCTGAGATTGCCAGATATTCGGTGGTTTTGCCAGGTGTATGGGATGAGATTTTATTGTTAGCAAAGCAAAAAAAAAATTAACCATTAGGGGATCATGGGTAAGGCCTCAAGAAACAATGTACAAACACAAAAAAAACAGGAATATGTTTAATAACCCTGTTGAACATGGCCGTTTGGAATATAATTAGTGATATCAAAGTGCAGTTTCTTAACAACATTCTGTTTGTCTGCCATTGTTAGATTTTATAAAATATAACCAAAGCTTCATTTAGGGGTCATTTTAAACCTATTTTTTTTTGTCCCAAAAGTTGAAATTGTGTTCCCAGAAAACCTTTATAAGAATTCAATTAGTCTTGTGATTGGTGTCAACTTTTCGCTATCCATCCATATAGGTCAATAAGGGGGAGGTTATTATTAATATTTAAACAACAACAAATGCAGCCATTTCTTCCTTGTCTAGAGGGTCAGTTTAAAATAGGAAATTTCAGAATTTGTTACCTATAGGGAAAAAAATGTTACCTTCTGTGAGAAACAATTTTCTTCAACTGGTTGTAGATAATAAAAAACAGCAAATTTTGCTTGGTGCCATGTTGCTTCACAAGGGTTACGGGAAGCCATTTCTGTTGACAAATAAAATCCCAAATAAATATGTCCCTTAAAATTAAAATGTTGAGTTCACATAGCTCAACCGATAAGAAAAATGAACATTCAGAAACATGAAGAGTCTCATAAAATAAATATTTTTCATAATTAAAAACAGTGTTCTCTTTGGATGATTGATTAGATGTTCATTTTTTATTTTAACATTATTTTTTTTGTGGGCTCAAGTTCAACATTTTTTCTTGTGTATGGTGTGTTGTTCTTCTCTGTTGACTTTTCACATGAAGGAGTAAAACTCCCAAATGTTATTTCTTTGAGAATTCCAAGCACCAGAAGGGAATACAAGTTATCTTTATACCACCATAAGGAGAAATAATAATTTTCTTAATTAGGCAGAAACACCTCAGCAGAGGGTCTCTGGACCATGCGAAGAGGCAAACACAATTTAAAATTATGTTTATTTTCATGAAAGCATTTAAATAGAAATTGGTTCTGCAAAAAGAGAAAAAAAAAAACTAATTTCCAATTACCTGATTGTCAGCTGGTTATTTTCCCTATGTGAACTGCCTTACAATGCACAAAAACTAGAATGTGCGAGACAAATAAAGTATTGTCTTAATTTAATTACATCGACCTGAAACAAAGAACTATAAGACAATTTGCTGCTATGTATCCATATACCATAAATGTTTAAAATATATTTAATCCATTTCTAAAATAAACCCTATTTTTTGAGGACAGTTATAGATTTTTGATTTTGACCAAAGGAAACAGTGGACCTCCAGCAGACATATAAACAAGCATTCTTCATATTCCATCATCAGTAAAATCTCTTTAACATAATTTCCAGAACTTTAAATGTCTGTTTCTTCAAAGTGTATTTTTTTTTATAATAGATCGAGTGACTCTTACCTGCCATCGAAGGCTTTGTTTCTAAGTAGAAAGATAAGCGATAAATAAGTAGAATTCCTTGATAATGTACATTTAGTGTTATTTTCTGGTTCTCTTGGTTTAGTGAAACCATTATCTAAATGTTTAAGGTCTGTTCCGTGAGGAAGAGATTTTACCGTAATATCTAAGGGCAGAACAATAGATATTCACCATTCTGAGCATTGTTAAAGATTCTTATCTGGTGTGGTCTTTACCTCATTTATAAAATACACATATAGAGAACTATTTTGGGATCTTGCTCGGGTCAACTTAGAACCAGAAGCACCAAAGAGCTTAGAGAATAGCGTTCCAGGCTAAGGGTGCAAAGTTACTTATTAAAAAATGTATCCATTGACAAGCTAAGAGTAAATCTTCCTCATTTGCAGCACCTTGGTAATATAATAAACTAAATCCTCAGTATAAAAACAGTAACATCCTTTATGGAAGCCCACATTTTTGGTTCCCTTTTCGTAGGTTCCTTATGGTCAGGACTGGCTCCACCACGTAGGGAAAGTAAACACCTGCAAGATGGGATACACTGGAGACACCTAGGGAGGCTTCCAAACATGGTTAACATTTAAGTTACTTCCTAACAAATAATTGTCATTATCTCTAAAACTTTCTGCAAAAAAAAAATATCAGTTAGGGATCATTTGCAGTTGTGGCATTACATCATACATTAACATTCATTTTACATTATGTCATTCTAAAGCATATATATGAACATGTATAATGGCAACATAGAACTGTATATACTTGAACCCAAATATTTTACATTAGATATTCCATCATAATTGTTATATAATGTATCTTGACTTCATTTAGCACTCATACTTCGGTCAGTGTTTGTATACGTATTGGTAAGATATTTGTCAGTTTCCGTCAGTGTTAAGTATATACTGATAGCATATGTCAGTGAACATATGGCTCTTACAGTATCTGTCAGAGAAGATATCGCTCATACAGTCCGTGTTAATAAAGACATTGCTTATGTACTATCTGTCAGAGAGTTCAGCCTTTTATCATGTACCATAGAAGATCTCAATCTTGTACTATGTGTCAAGAAGGAGTTCAGTCTTACAGTATGATTCAGAACATGGAATTCCTTCAATATATGTTGCGTAAAATAGCACTGCAAGCCGGGAACCAGTGGCCTAACAGTAATCTGTTTTCTAGAATCTATAGAACGTAACCACAAAGGGGTTCTAGACGATTTAAGACGATGATTTTTTTTTTTTTGGAAAATGTGAGTCGTACTTTGAGTTGCTTTAAGTAAAGTTAAGGTTGTTGGATTATGATCAGGGTATATTACACAAGACGTTTTGAGGTGGACATTCCCTATAACTGTATCCCCCTGTCAATATTGTTTAAATAAGTAATGTTACTAGAAATATGTAAAGGTGGATTGAAGAATAAGAGGGTAACAGCAACAACTTGAGATGTGAGGCTAGAAAAAGTAAAGCAGTGGTAGGTGGGAGGATGGAAGTTAACTTGTCGGTTGATAGGCTTCCCTGAAGAACTGGGTCTTAAGAGATCTTTGAAGGACTGGAGACAAGTTGATAAGATGGGATAAGGCATTACAAATGATAGCAAGTAAAGAGATTGACCTAAGGGAGAGGTATTAGTAGAGAGATGGGAAGGAAGACAAGCCTGACAACATCATTCACAATGGATTATAATGGTGCAAGATGAGTATGAGGGAGACCAGCTAGGACTGAGTTGTAGTAGTCAAGGCAGGAGATATTAAGGGCATGAAGAACAGCTTTAGTTGCATTTGTTGGGAAGAGGACCAATATTTTTAAGATGTAGGTGGCAGTTTTGGAAAAAAAATGAACGATAGGTGATACAGATGTAGGGAGCTTTTGAGGTAGAGGTGGTGGTTGCACCACTGACATTGAGGAAGTGAAATGTTATCGGAGAGAATATAAGTAGTTTAGTTTTAGAGAGATTGAGTTTATGGAATCAGGCAGACAACTGGTTGGAAACAGAGGCAGGACAATTAGGACGAATGAGGAAAGGAGTGTTTGATTGTGCTTAGGTATCAAATCAAAATATTCCTTTTTAATTGGAAATTGCAATCCAGTTTCAGAGATTTTATACTAACACAAAACAAATGTTAACCATGGCCGATTGCCCTGTGGTTAACCAAATATATCATATTGTGATAAGTATAACAGAATTAATAGACTGAAGATCTTCTCCGAATGTTTTTACACGTGACATCACAGGTCATCAACAACAATGGCTATTCTATCAGTCTGACAATCACCTGTGAAGTTATAACGCATTTTACTTTGTGAAGAAACTTTATCCCATCGAGATCCATCTACCCTTAAGCTCACAGTGAGAAGTTCCATACGGTTTAATGTATGGAATATATTTTAGGATCCATCCCTGGAGTGACAAGATACAAATTACTGTCAATGTTTCAGTGCCCAAAGGCTAGAGAAAAGTTCCTTTCCAACAGTCGTGGAAATGAAGCTTAGAAGGGTAGACCGGGCTTTGTCCTTTAAAATCAATGTCAGTGCTGGCAGAACTTTTTTCTACCAAATGTCTGCCGTGGCCAATAAAGTATGCTATCTACCGCGCGGTGGCAAAGAGTGCCCGGACTATTGAATGACAGACACGAGGATACTTTGGATTGTTATACCTAAGAGCTGCAAATTACGGAGGAACTTGAGGTTCTCACGCTAGAATAGAACAGTTTGCCTTCAATGCTAAAATAAAACGAATTTATATTTCATCACTGAAGGAAAAGGCACAAAACAATGAGGTTTATCATTAATCTGTCCTATTATCTCACTGCAATCCATCTCTGAACTCTACAGAGATCAATGTTGCCTTTCCTGGACAATCTTAAATCCCTACTTTGTGTGTTTTAAATAATTTTCTTAAAGCTTGCTACTTTTGTAATGATGAAACATTATTTTCCAGAGGCATAAAATCCATCATAAACTCCTTGGTTTATTTCAATAGGTAGTATGAACTTCTGAGGAAATATTTCCGTATATCTTTTTAATTTTACTCTATTTTGCGGTGCCTTTTGAGCTGTTATTAGTTAATTATATCAATTATTTGGTCTAAAATCATTCATTCTTAATTAGTTCGGCTAAAATACAGCTAAAAAGAAAATCACCACAATATCAAATAATACAAATTGAACTGTATAACATATGTTACTTTTACAAGCTACGTAAAGATTTATACCTTTCAAAAATAACCAAGGTCAGCCCAAGGGTGTCTAGCACGCTAGGTGATCTGTCAGTAGGGTTCTCCTGCATACACTTGCTTGCTAACATAGGAGCGAACCTGTTTGGGAGGCCTAGACCAGCTAGGCGCCATCTTGGTTTTCTATATGAAAGGGTTGGCCATGCCTTAACCATCCCGTAAAAGTGAGCTTAGAAAACCGGACTTTCTGTAATGTAATCCTGTTATGTAGAATGGAGAAGAGAAGTATTGATGATGAAACGTCCTCTCCTCTGGGTCTTCATTACAGAATGCTCCAACCAATGAGATCAGAACTCTGAGAAGATCATAAGCCTATCCTGAGCATGTGACATGGCCAGAGGACCAAAGAGAGTTTTACAGCAGGTAGTAAAGTGCGAAGGCTAGGTGATCAGAAACATTTATATATGTTAAGAAATTAAATGTCCCTATGTGACTAAAGCAGCCAGAAATCGAAGATTTTCCTACTTTTGGGGAGTTTTGCTATTTACCAAATGTGTCCATCAAAACCACTGGATTCCTACTGTATTTACTAAGTTTATCAAACATAGACTCGTTAACATTTAATCAATGTGAGGGTATACATTGGTATACATTGCTATATGTAGACCCCAGGTTGCCACCTCACATTATCCACATTAAATGCCAGTTGCCGCAGTTCTGACAATTTTACCTGTTTTCCTAAATCATTTGCTATTTGGCTTCTCCCTCCAAGAACATCAACCCTGTTGCCATTTTTTTTGTCGTCAGCAAAAAGACATCCCTTTCTATCAAGACCTTCTACAATATCACTAATAAACATATTAAAGAGAATGGGTCCCTGACCTACCCCACTGGTAACAACACCTCGCTCCGAATATACGTTGTTCACTACAACCCTCCATTTTCTGATCCATTCAACAACATTGGGATCTAAACTCAGAGATTGCAGTTTAGATCATGCAGACCTTTTCTGATGATATACAGTATATATAATGATTATATAATTATATTATATAACATATACACAACAGAGTAAGATAACTTTCGAAGTTGCAAGTGCAACATATTTATTATTTAACAAACACAGACAGTAAGAACTGGAATATTCTTGGTCCGGATCTTTCCTAGGTTTGGCGCAGGCTGCCGTTTTCCTCAGGTTTGCGGTTTTTGTATCTGTAGATAAGGAATCCAAGCAGGCAGCAGCACAGGGAAAGCGATAGAACTGCCCCTAATCCGATAATAACGATCCATTTCATATCCGAGCCGCCCAGGCTGTTCATCGGCAGCTCTTTTGGTACAGTGACCATGGTTAGCAGCTTGCCGTCATCATCATCATTCCGATCAGCAGGCAGCGGAGCGGGGCAAACGTCCGGCAACAGCAGAAATAATATAACCATCAGCAACATCTTTCTCTCTCTATCCATCCAGCAAAGTGGTGATCTGCGCCTGTGTCCTGCACAGATACACGCAGCTTCGCCTTTATTGCATCACAGATCTATGATGTCGCAGCAGCTGCTGTTACTGCTGGAATCTGTGCCCCTGAGCTGAAGTGCAAAAAATACAGTTTTATTTCTAACTATATATTTGGTTTTGTAACTAATTATAGGATTTTGAATGCACTCATCAATATAATATTACTGAAATTACAAAATGATAGTTGGGAATTAACTGTGATATATGTATTATTTAGATCCGCCTTTCTCCTTGCCTTTACTCCTTCAAAATATCCCTCAAGACTCACTTCTTTAAGGACGCTTACAACATAGGACATTAACGCCTCCCATATTCCTTTAGTTCACCTTTCCTAGTCTCTCTCCTGCAATACTTTTACTAGTGTGGCTGCTCCATCCCTTACACTGGCACTTTTACCTATTGTGTAATACACCCTAAATCCCTCTAGATTGTAAGCTCCTTTGAGCAGGGCTCTTCTCCCCTGTTGTGTCTTTAAGTAAAATTGTTATGTTACATACTACTTGTGTCCTGTTCACCCATTGTACAGCGCTATGGAATTTGATGGCGCAATATAAAACAATAAATAATAAAAATAATAATATGTAAATATAATAATATGTAAATGGAATGCTCTGTAAGCATAACCGATTCCCCCGTAATCTCTTGACATATCAATTTAACACATTGCTTGATACATTCCCACTATAATAGAACTCTGGTTAACAAATAAGATTTTTTTCCCCCAAAAACCAAAGAGGACACAATGAGAATCCCAAAATATGTGCGCAGTGATTGGTCCTACATTGTTTCTATTTAAGGAATACATTTAGAAAGTGGATGAGCAAACCCTGCTATCTGCATACAATCTTTTGACCCATTTCACAGATCTGTTGGCAATACTTTTGCAGAAGAGAAGACGTTTCAGAAATGTGACCATAATAGTAAAATTTGAATGGATAACCTATAAATGGGGGTTCCTGACAAAGCTTATTTCACAGTAAAAACCCTTAACTCTCCAGGAGAATGTTCAGGATTAGGCAATGAGGTACTAATGTGTGCCACCTTCTTGATTGTTAATGATGATATATGTATATATATATATATATATACTGTTTATACATTGTAAAATGTACAAAATTACAATAAAAAACATACTGAAGAAATCATTTATATAAAATTAAATTACAGGTTGCCAAATGTTGTGTTCTAATTTACATATAATTACAACTTGCTTAGAATGTAAATGAAATTGATAAAATAATTGTATATCTACATTTTATGTAGATGTTGTGTGTATAGAGGCTTTACCACTCTGAACCACCGAGCAGGTTTCTGGGTAGTCACATGCAAATTAACACTTTCTCTTATTTATTTGCTATGCATGGATGCAAAATAGTCTTCTTTATGCAGATATATGTATAATATATGTATAATAGGGCCTATTGTGTACAACTCCCTAAATCTTTATTTTTGCGAGGAGTTTTGCCATTGGTGTCATTTACTATTCAAACATCACATTTTCTTAGAAAATAGATACATGAAACAAGAATTAGAATATTTCCAAGGCTGCTCCAGGATTCCGTTTAAAACGCTTTTTAGCCCACTATATACAATGGGACTTAACAGAGATTTCTAAATTATATGTAAAGGAGAGACTTTTTCAGTGTTCATTCATAAGAAAAAGTAATCCTTTTTACAACATAAATAAATAAAATAAAAATTCCTCTTAAATTATAAACAACTACAAAAAAACAAAAAATATCAGCTTCACAAACCTACTGCCCTGAATACAGCTGGTATTAACAGTTTGACCGAGCTTGAAAAAGTACTCTAGTAGACTGAGGCTAATGCATTTAATTATAGCAGCTAGTTGTATTATTTGATTGTCTGTTTAATACACGCTATGTAGTAGCTTAGCTCCAAGGAGGCAGAATCGATTCTTCTTTCCCAAGCCCAACGCACCCTACGAATAAAATATGAATTGCGTTCTTAACTAAGCCGCTCCCTCCGTTGCTGGCGAAAAACCAAAATCTTTTATTCTATGCTATTTTTCACAAACACTGATTTTTTTGTTTTTTTTCTTTTTCTGTGTATTCTGTATCTGCTTTACCTTGAGGGCTCAAATTTGAGGTGTATTCCCCTGCGACAGACTCCTGCCAGTGGCATTAGCAATTACTTTAAAAACAGACAGGGAGGTGTGGATTAGTCATTCATGTCTTCTTAAAAATCACCATCCATTGATACAGTCCACAGGCGCACACACACACAAAAAAAAAATATAATAAAACAAAATAAACTAATAGACTCTTTTGTAAGATATTATTATTATTTTAATCCATTGCAACCCCTAAAGCATTTATCATTTTCTTCCATTGCCTTTGTTTCCGTGTTATTTTATCACAAACCACACATTTTTAGGTTTAAAAGCATTAACTTCCAAGCCGGATCTCCAGGGTGAATGGGGGGGGGGATGCTGACAAAATTTAGAACATCCTATCAGTTGTACAATGTCTTTTACAAAATCACAATTCCACCCCAAATGCATGTAGCGAATTGAACACGCGTAGTCTGCGGATTTTGTCTAAATCCCAGCCACCAACACCGATGTTTTATACAAGCAACTTGTTTATTACTATAAATCTAAGGAAAATGTACATTAAAGAAAAGCAATTGCTTTTGCCTGTAGGAAGCGACTACAAAAACGACAAGTACAAGCATTCGACATCAAAAGAAAAACCTGCAATTCGTCCCCCCCCCCCCCGAAAGTTAACTCTTACGATTCCAGGCATGTGCAACCTAATTTGTTCACAGCCAACCAGCTTCTTAAATCTATAGGTATTAGGTGTTTTCTGTTAGGTCAATTGTATTGTTTGTTTTTTTGCCAATAAGCCAAAAAAGATAAGATTAAAAGAAACAATATGTACTGACTAGAAACCCATTATTTATATAAAAATGTCCTGTTAACTTGATTTTATTCCTCCCCATTAACTTGCTCCTTCAATTTTGGTGGAAAAAATTTGTTTTTTTCCACTGAACCAAAGCAAAGCAATCTTGTGTCCTTATTCTTGGGCTCTTTATGACATAACTGAATTGTTGCAGGTTTAATTCTGGTGTCATAACAAGTATTTTTTTTTGTGAATCCAAAATGTTATAAATGGATAAATTACATTGTACAAAGAAACACGATAAAAAAAAAGAAAATGCGGATGAGGAGAGGCCATTTTCCATGAGTTCCGAGTGGGCTTTCTTTGGTTATTGGAGCATACTACAGTATGCTTCCTGCACATGCTCAGTACAACTCTCATTCTAGCCAATGGGGACTGAGCTTTCATTGAAATCAAAGGTTGTGGCAGCAGCCAATCACATGTATGCTATCCAAATACTGATGTTTTGCTAGATTACATACAATTGGCAACTATTTCAGTGCCTTCAATAGGAGTGCTACTGAGCATGCGCGTGAAGCGTACATACTAATCCTTCCTGGTTTCAGTAGTGGAAGCCGAGGAGGAGGAAAATGAAATGGAAATCTTATTTTCTAATGACTGTTTTCCAACAACTAAACAATGCATGCAGGAAAATACATTGGAGTAGCAGACTATAGCTTTAACTTAAATGAGGGATCCATTCAACAAAACAAGAGGAGCAGGAAGGGTGAAACAGAGTCTCCTCTGTGTGTGTGTATGTGTGTGTGTATGTATGTGTGTATGTGTGTATGTATGTATGTGTATGTATGTATGTGTGTGTGTGTGTGTGTGTTGTGGTGTATGTGTGTGTGTGTTTGTGTGTGTGTGTGTATGTATGTATGTGTGTGTGTTGTGTGGTGTGTGTGTGTGTGTATGTATGTGTGTATGTGTGTATGTATGTATGTATGTTATGTGTGTGGGTGTGTATGTATGTATGTATGTATGTATGTATGTATAGTTACACATTAAATATGAAAGTGTTGTTTAGAAAAAACATATAATTACAAACAATAAGTTAGCAGCCAAAATAAGGGAGGATAAACTGGTGAACTGCATTATGTGTATATATATATCAGAACATTCTTGGAACTGAAAAACTCTCTTCACAGACTTTAAAGATGAAACTGAAAAGTAGAAAAAGACTTCCAACCCATGAAATACCCTTTACCGCCATATCCGAGTCAGTGAAGACTTCTCATTCTAATATGTGTCAAAGACAGAGAACTTCTTTTCCAACATTTGACACCGAGTTAAGCAGAGAATGAAGTATGAATACTTTGAGGGATGCCGCAATGAATAAAGAGATGTCAGATACATATTTTTGGTTATGGGACAGATTAACGGTTATTGTCTCTGCTATTCATACTTTTCTAACTTTTCTGACTAGCATGTCATGCTCAGGAGGGGTTTGCGAGTGGAATGGAACTTACTCTGACCTGCCAAACTTCCATAGAATCGGACCTGTCGCCTAAAAGATAGCTCTCAGAAAATGATCATTTTTTAAAATATTTTTTATTGTTCAAATAGAAAACAGCATACCATGTGTAATTTAAAAAAAAAAAAAATATTGTGTGTCTCTAGTGTTTATAGCATAACATTTTCCAGCCACAGAACTTTACACGTAGACATCAAATGTTACATTCGCCCCAAAAACCTCCCATCATGGTCATTTTTCAACATTACTAAAAGTATCGACATAATACTTTCTTACCTATTGTTTCTTTTGTGACAGCTACAATTTTAGATCAATAAAGATTTACATATATAGTTGTTACCGTTGCTATGTTAATTTTAAGAACAAATTTGGAACTTTTTATATTAGTTTGACCCTGTTTTTTTTTTCCACATCAAAAGCAACAATCAGACGTTTTACAGGAAAGCTTGAGAGAATCTGGAGATGATTTCAGAATGACTCCAGCAAGTTTACTTCTTCTGTCTCCCCCCGATATTTAGATACCCAGCACCCGTATGATCAAATTATTCGGATTTCCAGTAATTCTATATTTTTGGCTTAGAGGAAGCTTAGTGAAGAGATCGGGCAGCCCTGTTGCGGTATTGACAAATTAGCAGGCAATGCGGATGTAACATATGAGGCCTGCTAGTTGCGATGCATTTCGGATGCTGATTTGTGCTCTCGTGAGAAAAGCCTCAAAAACAAATATCCATAAAAAAAAAAACACAACAAAGCTGCAGTAATTATTCATATCTATTACATTTTCACCAAAAGTAACTAGATTTAGCCATAAATAAATAAAAAAAAACTTTTAGTATTCAGCCAGGTTTAGAGCACATTGGACGTGCCATCTGTAACTACTGTTAATACAATAGGACAGGTCCCGGTGGGCCTAAGGGGTCAACTCTCTGGAGCCAAATGATAAGAAAGAGAATTGTATATGCTGTGTTCTGTGGTGTCTTCTGTGTCCTCCTTGTTTTTTATTTGTATGATTCTGCAGAGTTTTTTTGCGTTCATATATTCCTGATCAGGATAATAAAACCACATTTTAAAGACAAATACATACAAATCATACAAGTTGGCTCCTCTTCGTCCTGTAAGGGGCTCCTATTGACCAAAAATGACCATAGGTAGCTGCTTACATGGTAGAGCTAAATGATCTGCTTGTATGGTGGAGATATTCAGAGGCTACAGGGTATTGCGTTGAACTTAAAAGTAGGAACATCATCTCTATAGGTTGGCAAGTAAAAGGCTATAATTTATATTTATAACTTGGCAATAACTTATATTTAGGATAGAATTATGCCTGCCCCATGCAATCCTCAAGGGCATCTATTGTATTTTCAGCTTTTAGTATGACCAATGTATTTATTAAAACCAGGTGGAGCAGTAGATACAGCTTATCTAGATTTCAATAAGGTGTTTGACACTGTCCCGCACGGTGAACTCATAAATACATTGCATTGTTCGGGTTTGGATGTTTAAATAGTTGAATGGATAAGGGAATTGCTTAGTGGTAGAAGACGAAGTGTTGGAGTTAACGGTGAAAATTCAGAAGAGGTGTGCAAATTGGTAATGATTTAAAAGATGGAGGATGGAAGATGGGTAGATGGGGAGAAAGGTATAAGATAGATAGATAGATCTTCAGAGCTGCAGCATGGTTCCCTGTGTAATTTTCTTTCTAGCTTTGCAGGACAATGATACACATGTAGCCAGACTCCACACAGTTCCATTCCACATCTGAGACCTTCTTTAGAATAAGTGTATTTATGTGTTTGTAAGCTGGTGTGTGTATGTATGTGCATATGTGTGTAATGGCAATGTATGTGTATATGCATGTTAATGAGCAGGTGTGTCTAAAGGCAATGTGTATGGTCAGGTGTGTGTAAGGGCAGTGTATGTGTGTATGCGTGTTTATAGGCAGGTGTGTATAAAGGCAGCATGTATGGGCAGTTGTGTGTAAGGGCAGGGTATGTGTATATGTGTGTTTATGGCCAGGTATGTGTAAAGGCAGTGTAAATAAAATAACCTCTGCGAAAAAAGAGGTGGGGGGGCACAACTTTCTGTTCTTGCCTCGGGCGGAAAAGGAGCTAGCTAGGGCTCTGAATGTGAAAAGAATGTCAAAATTGTGAAAGCTGTAGTTCAATGTTGATAAATATAAGATAATGCATTTGGGAGAAGAAAAATAAAGTGCCCAGATACAGTATTGGGGTGCTATGCTGTTGGTGACAACTGAGGTGAGGGACTTGGGAGTAATTATTAACAATGACTTGTTAAGCAGGGAGGTAATGCAACAATGAGATAGAAAAGACAAGCAAGACACTTGGTTGTATCACTAGATGCATAAGTAGTAGAAAGAAGGAGGTCCTTCTGCCATTTTACAGATCTCTGGTCAGACCTCACCTAGAGTATTATGCACAGTTCAGGAGACCCCATCTCAAGAAGGGCGTAGATATTCTAGAGGGGGCTACTAAAAATGGTAAATGGTTGGCATGGTAAAACTTCAGGAAAGACTGAGGGATCATAATATGTAGAGAGGAAAGAAATGTTAGGACAAGAGCTCATAATCTAAAGCTGGAGTGCCGGAGACTTAGATGTAATGCAAAGAATGTTGACTTCGTTGTGGGGGGGGTAGGCAAGTGGTCAACCTCCTAGAAGGGGTAGAGGTTAAAAAATTAAGGGGGTTTAAAAATGGTGGGATAGCCACATGGGTACACTGAATATTAGAAAAGACCAAAGGCCGAATAAGGTTTGAGGTTTTTACAGATAGGCGGAGTGGATCTCATGTGTGATGTATAACCTAACAGAAGGGAATCCATTACTCCCTGTTATAAAACACGCATAAAGCAGGGCAGCAGTCAATTTTTCTGCTTGTACACCATGAAGATTTTCTACAGTTAACATATTTCCGGCAAAAATAAATCTATATGGCACCTAGATGGATGAACACTTCCTTTGCAAGGTGAACAGTGTTTGATAACATTTGGGAAATATTGCTCAGTTCATTACCTGGAAGCTGAATTGCATCAATTGTCTGGAAACACTGCCAGAGATCCACAAGGATCGGGGCATATTCTCAGTGAACATGCTCTACAGAAACACTCTGCTTTGCTACAGATAATTATAGGTTTCAATGATTTACTAAAAAAAAAAATAACTAAAAATGAGGCATAACTGTTCCTTTAATAGATTGCTATATTTGATGACATTGGAAATTATTATTAGATAATGATAAATATTACATCTTTTATTGTCATTTGCTAAAACCTCCAATTTTGGAGAAACAGTCACACTGAAATGGAGAGCTTCAAGAGACGGCAACAAAATGATTTAAGAATAGAATATCCAGCTACCAAGACGTTGAAGCCATATTACATGAGGAGGACATGATTACATATGGTATATGAGGCCATAAAAAAGACTTTTCATTCAGAAAACAATTTGGCATTGCTTATTACTCTAGGATAGAAGAAAGGAGCTTTCCTATTTTAAAAAAATTATTTTTTAACAAGTCAGGAAGTTACATTGGAATGCACTTAGGGAATTCAGTTAATGACTTTAGCACAAGGTTATTTACCCCCACCCCAGAGGTGTATAGGGTTATAACAATGAAATCATTTTAATAAATGGAAAAACATGTCTGCCTTTTGAGTTAGGAATTATTTTTTGTAAACCCCTTTGGGACAAAATTAGGTAAAAGTCTTTTTGATTGTCTTCTTCTGGATCAATAGATATCACTTTTTTGGAAGGGCTAAATTTGATGGACTTCTTTTTGTTCTTTCATCCTAAATAGCTACAATTTACACTTGTAGCTATTTGGTGAGCATCTCGGATCAGTCCACAGCAACTGCCCTGCCAAACCTTACCTACCCCTCGCATGAAACTCATGCTCGCTATCCAGTGGACAAAAACTCCAACCATTTTCAACAAGTAGATGTCTACTCCATGGCAGATATCTACTCCTATATCAAGGCCCATCCTTCACTTTTCTGACATGTTCTCTAAAGTTAACTTGTCACATTATTATTGTTTATGCTTCCCCATATGTAAGAGGCATGTCCCCTATGGGATGCATAGGTAAAAGTGCAGGCAAAACTGGGTAGCTGGGTGTATCTTTTGTTTGATGAACAAGGGGTCCTTTTTACCTTATGCACAGTTTAGCAGTGAAACTGGATCTCTACAGCCTGACAAAGTCCAGCCATTGAGCTGTGGCATTAACTTGTATTTTAACAAGATTAAAATATATTTGTCCTGCGGATTAGCATACTTAAATCCCCCTCTGCCTTGCTAGGAGTGGCAGGGCACTTTGATCTGTGTTGCATGGCAAGAGTCCTGCCTGAACCCGGCCATCCGAGTGCCAAGTGTGAAATCCGACTGATGTCATTTCTTTTCTTCACTTTCTACATTCCTTCCCCACTTTAATTATATTTCCTCCACACAACTCTGCAGACTCATTCAATATGCAGGAAGCATTTAAAAACTATATTCTTGTGGGGGTTGGGGGTAAAAGAAAGAGGATATTGCTTAGGGAGAGATAAATAAAAAAAATACTTATTTGTAATAAAAAAAACCTTAGTATCTGAACTTTTTTTTTAGGATGACTGATACAAGTGTTTAGTAGTATTTTTTTTAACATATTACAAGCTGACTCGTTCTGTCTTGACCAAAAAAAAATATCAATGTAAAAAGTTGAAACAAAAAGCTATTTTAAACAGCAGAGATTTGTGTTTAAAATAATAATAATAATAACAATAACATTAAATTAATTATAAATAATAATACAAATCTAAAAATTGTGTATGTGTGTGTATATATATATATTTATATATATACATAGCTCTACATGTTAAGATGGTAAGATATATCATTTTAGTTTTAACAACTTTTTAGGATTATTTGTGCAGTGTGACAAGACTTTCTGAGGGTGAAGTTGGAAACTCATCATGCAAATAGGAGATTACATCTGTCATTCATAGTCCTGTGGTCTGGCCTCAGAGGTGCTGCATTTATTTAGGGACAGGAAATGAAGCACCTGCAGCTGTCACAGAAGCTTTGACCTTCACCCCAGTCTTGTGACCACAGACTCCATTCGTTCTGCTGGAGTGTCTGGGAGAAAGGAAAGCTATTTTCTTATTGAGCTCATCAAGTCAGTGGCCTGGGCGTTACTTCCATATCCAAGCTGGGCAGAATGGGAATGCAGATGAGCTGCCAGTGCCTAGGAGAGCAGGTCAATGCCTGGGAAATGCTCCTCTCAGACAACCTCTATTGTCTGAAAATGTTCCACTGCTTTCCACTTGCTCCATAGACATTGTGACAGGTAACACAATATTACACTCACCACCTTGAGCTCTCTCCCCTTCCACACAGAGGACCCAGTTGGGAAGTATTGCATCATGACTGTATGCAACTAGGGGACAGAAATTAATAGAGAAATAAAAGGTTATCATGTTTCCTATTCAAATGAGAGATGCGCAAGTAATTTAATTGTCTGGTTGCCTTATTTAGATAATTGATATAAAGGTAGATATGAACATGGCAGATGAGAACCATTTGACCCATCTATTCCGCAAATTTTACCTGCTGTAAGGACTCAAACCTTAGTCAGGGGTTGGTCATGTCTTAGATTCAGGAGCCCTATGCCCTATCCCATGCATGTTTAAATTCCCTTACTGTATTAGCCTCTACCACTTCTGCAGGGAGGCTGTTGTTGCATTAACTGCCACCCTCTCCTTAAAGTAAAACTTCCTCACATTATAATTAAACCTCTAACCCTCCTGTTTAAGATAGATAGATCCAATGCAGTTAAATAAATACCAATAATTAGAAAATAACACAACCAGACAACCTTATTCTAGATTTTTTGTGTAAATTGTGACCTAAATGTATGGCTTACCCTGAACACAAAACTACTCCAAATACAAATAGCCTACCCGCTCATTAAGTTTTTTATTCCCTTATTGCCTGCTGGAATAGGTCCAACAGAATGTTTTGACACTGGATGTGACATATGGAAGGTGCTGTTTCATTGACTATGCTGAATTGAACACTTCTGTAACTAAATGCAGCATTACTGCTAACCTTTCCTAGGAAAAATTCTTTAATCAAGAAAAAATGTATTTCGTTCATGATTTTGCTGGGAATACTTAATTGCCACGTGACACTAAAACAGGTCTGATAGGTAATTGTCATCCAAACTGCAAAAAAAGTGGAATAGCACCTTTAAAATATCTATATTATTATTTAAACCTCCAGTGTTGGGAGGATGATTTGCATATTGTTACATATACAGTATACATTATGCATGTCAATACGTCAAGTGTGACACAAGTTCCAATGACTCAATAAAGTAACACTATATATAATTGTAAAATACACATCCACTTTTTCCTGGCACGGCAAGGGGTTCTGAAGAGTGTGACAAAATACAACAGTGTGAACTCTCACTAAAAAAATAACTCCAAAAATGACATCAAAATGAAAAGATTTCTGCATGCTACCACTTGGAATAGTCTTCAAAATGGAATTTCATATATGGTTGAGTTCTACTGTTTCACAAGAGCAGAATGTTCATTTTGACTTGGGAAGGAAAGTTCAGAAACAGTGTAGAGAGTTTGCCAGAAAGCTAGATGACACTTTTTTGTGTCTGTGGAAGAAGAACGAAGAGGGGGGTAGGGGGCGAATTTGGCAGCAAAATGATCTGAATACTGAGCATGAGAAGTAAAGTGACTTTTTGAAGAAGAAGAATAAAAGCTGGAGTAGCCTAAACCCAGGATATAAAGATACCCCATCCTCAAGATCATGGCACAGGGGTACCTGTAGGTATCCCCTTTCTAGGTGCTTCATTTCATTTTACTGTTTAAAAAGGAGAGTAATGAGTGGGGAGCCAGGCAATACTGAAGCCCCTCTTCCTGTCTCTTATAATTTTATTTAAATGGGGGGAGGTCGACCCCTTTGTTACCAAAGGCGCTTTCTTGCTGTGTTTTCATTGTATTTAAGATTTCATAAAACATAATGGATTTGCACCCTATACACAGTGCACCGGGTCTTATAAACATACACTCCATCCTATGAGAAATTTGGAAAAAGCGATATTAAATTTAAAGAGTGTTTACAAACAAAAAAAAAGCCAATTGTTTCAAAACACACAGTAGCCCCAGATAGAAGATAACCAGAGTTTGATCAAAATCAGGAAAGATGCATTATTTTTGTATAATAAACTAAAAATTCTGTGTATCCAAAAGAGATCTAAAATTGGGAGAAAATATGCTGGATCCTAGCAAAACTTTCAGTTAATGCCATCTAAAAGTACATAAATAATTATTGTCATTATGGCAATATTTTGGGCTTAATTCTCATTTTTTCACCGTGTAAAGCTTTTACTTTCCTTTAATTAAAAATAAATGACCTTGTTGTTGTACAATAAATTCCCCTTAAGTCTGGACAATTACGATGATTTCATGACATCATCCATGATAAATATAGGCTTAAGTGAAATGTAATGAAATTACATTTTGGAGTTAAAAATAAAAAGGTTGTAGGGTTAAAATGGAGCAAAGAGAAGCTGTAAATCTAAAATATAATTATTATACAATATCATGACTCAACTGATGAATATATTGTATTTCAGACGTTTCAATAAAATATTGTTTAATTGATGTATGGTATATTTTTAAGGCTACATACAATTGTTTAATCAGGAAGCATGATGTTTGGTTTATAGCAAATATACTGTGAACTCACAATTGATTAGGACTCATTGGCTTATACTGGGTCAGCTCCTTTGTCAAGTTTATGTTTTAATTATCTACATATGAAACATGCTCTGACTGCATGACTAATTAACCCATTCTGTGCTCAGAGTGTATGCATCCCTTCTGGGATGTTTGCACCATATACACTGATAAATTGTGGGCTCACCTGCTGATCTCCTCTTCTGTTTTTCCTTTACCTAATAGTGTTAATAATTCCTCCCCATGGTCCAGAATGGAAGCCAAGTGTGGCAGCTTGATACTATTTCACAAAAACTGTTTCCATTCCAGCTTGCCAAATATTTACAGCCAAAACACGAATAATAATAATAATAATAATAATACATTTAGAATTTTGCACTATATTTTGTATTTTATTATGAATGACATTAATTTGCAATTTTTATGCTTTCAGATTGTTGTATGAGTTCAACAGGTGAATCAGTAGGAACTTTTGTAAATGTTTGTTGTATTTTCTTGAGTAAGTTGGAGATTCCATTGCTTAGCATGGACACAAAATATTGAAAATGTTTCCCAGTAATAAACCTTAACAATATCTGTTTGCTTAGTAAGTAAAAAGTTATGAGATAAGATCCGAATAACACGAAACACTTTGCACATGTTAAATTGTTTTATTTTCTGAGTTTCTTGGAGAATTGAGACACACAATGAAATGAACTCTTTACATGTCGGTTAAACAGGACATTGATGGTTTAGAAAGGTGGAATTAATTCAATCAGTGAAATCTTGAATTCGACACAAAGTAACACTGATACAATCTCGAATTTAGCTAATCGATTAACCGATTTCTCTCTCACCCAAAATAAGTCATTCACATGAGATTTTCATAAAGTAAACAGCATTGTGCAATGT
>VKOC01000006.1:1973227-1985999 GCA_009364415.1 Spea multiplicata
GTAAGAGAGAAAATGCAAAAACACAGATAAACCCTTTACGTTATTAATAATAATATTAATTATTCCTCTTTTTTTCTTCTTCTCACTCTCTCTCTTACGTGACATTTGTAGATTTTCCGGGATTTAATTTGATCTAAAGAGATAAAATTTAAAAAAAATCTTGAGTATTTACTTACATCTGATGTGTTTGTGCTCTTTTGAAAATACTCAGAATTATGACCGAGTTGCATTATATCAGAATGTCATCTTATTATGCTTTGCTTGTTTATTTGGCGTCAGCATTTTCTGCTTCCAAATATTTGTCTAAGGACAGGAAATGATAATGGCTGCCATTCCTTTAAACCCGAAGTGATCTGCAATAAATCCCTCGCGTAATTCGTTTGGAGATGTTTCGTGCAGTTTCAGGCGTGTCTTTAGGAGACGTCACTCGGGCGAATTGGTTATGAAAATAGTTATTCTTTTAGCTCAATAAGTGTTTTATAGTATATGGCTATATAATCTGCCTTCACAAACACACTACCTGCTGTTTGGGCATAATGAAATATCGCAGGCAGATATGCCACATGGGAGGGTGAGCAATAAAACTGTCAGGATTGTGGCTTCAGCACAGGATACAGAGAAGATAAACTCTAATATGTAATAATACAGTCAGACTTAAAGACTGAACATCCCTGATTAAAATGTAATTACGTCTCCTGCCTTACTCTCGGGATGTTCAATATGTATCAACGTTTCCTGACACTAAACCTGTCTGAAATATGGCGCGGCTCATGAAACAGGATCACTCCGGTTATACTACAGCCGTAAATCCAGAACGACCCGCAGGAAACATTTTTGCGAGGTTGAAATGTAGTCGTTAATATTTTTTTTTTTTTTGTAGCTATGTGGGGGCGGGGGGTGAGATTTTATAAAGTAATTGGCCAACACATGGCCCTCTGGCTGTTTTGAACTATAACTCCCATGATGCTTTGCTAACCAAGAGGTTTTGTGGGAATCACGAGTATTCTGCCTTTGCAATAGCTGCGGGATAATGACCGGCCCTGATCTACCGTGTGTGGTTTGTTGCTGGTGCTTAGTTATAATTGATACCACCCTAAAAAAAAAAAATGTCAGCCGGCTTTGTGGGACCCCCTAGTTCACTTTCATGATTACACCACTCCAGAGTTTGTGTATTTTGGTGTTTTATTAATATTTTAGTGTCCCGTTTTTATATATTGTAGCATGTGGGTCATCATATGGATAACGCATAAACCCTTAAGTCTTCCAGTCTCTTGACAGAAGGAGTGGGATCTCCACCACATATCTAGAATCCGGAATACGGTTTACTTTGAGTAGCAGCAAATCCACGGTTCTCTCCAATCTGTATACTGATTCCTCAAGTATCCTAACTGACCGGGTTTTAAGGCTATCCCCTGTCTGAGTGGAAATGAACTAATTACTTATCCAGGCAATTAGACTAATTGACTGTGCTCACTCAGCGCCCAGGTGATATCTGTATAACCCAGTTTGTTGGGGTTAACTGAGGACAAGGTTAAGCAGCGCTGCTCCCCGTGAACAATGGGAGACTTAAGTAACTGCTCTCCAGAACGCCGGTAGAGACTTATTGATCTGCCGGTGCTTCGGAGTACCTTGCATGCTTAAAACCTTCTCTGCTGGATGGGCCTGAGGACCCTCGTGGCAAAGCTACGCTCTAAGCCACACGCTTCATATATCCCTGCGGACTTGGCTACCAACGTGGGATGCTAACCGGCCGCCCCAAAGCTGTTTTCTCCTAAATCCTAAACAATGCAAAGCTTCTTTTTATTGTTTGTTATATGAACTCTGCTTCAATTTTAACTTTGGCCACGGCTCATTAAAAATAAAAACAGCTTTGCTATGAAACCTATGAAGAAAAGGATTAAAACGGTTAATTGGGGCTTTATGATTACAATTTATGAAAACATTAGAACATGTTTTGAATGTCTGAGCTTTAAATAGGTTAGTTTTTTTTATAACAAATGGATGATGGGATTTATTTTTTTTTGTCAATGGGAATAACCTGTTTCTGTGTTAAAATACGTCATTTGTGGAAAGTAATGTATCGTAGACCCCAAAACCACTTAATACAATACAGCGGCCCAATTTAACCATGAAAGTTACTCTAAAAACAACTACTTTTTCTGAAATGTGCAGAAAAGCTTAAATAAAGAAAAGGGAAGATGGTTTTCTTGATGCTCAATTTGCGTTCTCAGTCTTACTGTTAACTTTCTTAGACTTGGAGATAGTTCTGTACGGTCCCTGCTTAGCATCGACTTACAACTGGTGGTGAAATCGCGGATCGGTCTTTTAGGAAGGAGAGATAAAAATGGGTTGTTTAACCTCAGACTACAAATATAGCTCCATTGGTTGAATAAAACATGAAATTGGTTAAAAGAGTTTAAAAGCAGAGAGAGAGAAATGTCTTGCGCTATCCTTCGCCTTTTCAGCTGAGGAGTGGACTTGATTGCATAATAAAAAGAATTGAGGAAACACTTCAAATTTTAACAGCTTAGTGAATCTTCCCCTGAAGTCGACAAAAGGAAACCATTACCAACTTCCATGAACTTACTACATACCTACGTGAGCCGACTTCTGTGCGTTTGAAAAAAAGCCCAGCTAAAAAGAGACATTTTTTTAGAGATTTCAAGAAAGAAAATAGATTTTCAACTGCATAGAGTTTAGAGTATGATGTCAAAATATAGAAAGAAAGAAAAAATGTAGGTATTTAACATATACTGTTTAAAATTTGTACTTATATTTGGAATAATTTAATTTGTTAGTAGCTATTACTATATTATTATTAATAATTTTATTATTTTTATTTCAATATTCTTCACTAAATAGCCAAAAGGCCTTTATGACAACTTTGTGATAACTATATTAAAAAGCTCACATTTGTTTATTTTTTTTAACCTAATCAAATGTTCCTGTTGAATTTCAGCTGCAGTATTCTAGGGAGGTTATATGCCCGTAATTTATCTAATTGGATGTGACGTTAAAATTAAAATGTTAAGACTGTTACTCAAAGCATGGGCGAGTTGATTACAAAATTGAAAAAAAAAAGGTGCAAACATTTATCTGTTAGACATAAACGTATTAGTCATTTTTTTTCCTCATTTTACATTCTTAATTAGTTTTCTGCTAGACCAGGCAGTAGAAAATGCGTGAAAGATTTAACTCTTTAAAATTCAAGAGGGGGGCACTTTCCCAGCTGCTTGCGAAGGGTTCTTTTCCAGTACTTCTTCAATCCTCGCGTTGAACAGACCTTAGTCACATTTCGTGGAAAAGGACCGTAGCATTAAGTCAGTTAACCTCTTAATTCCCAAATGGACGCTGTATATTGCAACCCATTTTTCAGGCGTTCTGGCAATCAATGGGTCTAAATTTGTGACCGCGTTAGAATATGAAAAAAATATTCTGTTGTTTATTCAGCAAAGCAATTTATCTCATACATATCTCCATTTTCAATGATCTTCTTCACTGCCAGTCTTTAATTAATTTAGTAATTTTGCGATGCAGTGATCAAACTTGCCGCTCAAGGGAGATGGAAGTTTCTTTAAAACCAAGTCTAGTTTATCTGTGTAACTTACAGCATGTTCTAGAATTTGGCTTCTCGTAAAGTAAACCAATAAATCAGATGAACTATCAAATATAGAGACCTAATATATATATATAGATACATATACATATATTTATTTCTATATTTTCTTTATGAAATCCCATTTATTGACTGAACCCAGATGTTCCTTCCACGTCTCCTGCTCCTGCTTATTAAGATTCTCAGCGTTAGAAGATTTCTAATTATATTATCTAATAAACTAAACCTTTAGAAGCTATTTGCATATTATATGAAGAAATCTCACCCAACAAATTCGCTGTGGATTCAATTAACATAATAGCTAATTATGGTGCACGTCATCTCTTCAGTGTTACTGTGGATTCATCTCCTTTCTTTACTAGCCTACAGCACCCAAGGCTTGAATTGCATCTTCTAAATATTGACTTTTAGCTATGTTTAATTAGGAATAGAACATCTTTATGGAACCAAAACGATTGTTTAATTGCTACTTTTTAATACACATTCAGAGTGTGCGTATGCTGTTGATAACTTCATATGTAGACATGCAGGTAGCATCATAAATGGTTCAGATGTCGGGTGATCACATACTCATGCCATTTTAGTGGCGAAAAAATTCCATGTCCAGTTGCTGTGGTCCCTGGAGTCCTCCTGGCTGACAAAAATAAATAAAATGGATTTGTATGAGGAGCATAGGTATAAAAATAAAATAGATTGCTAGAAGGGCATAGGCATGGGTTGGGTGGACCTCCTATTTAGCTCTGTCCAGTTTGCCTTCCTCCTTATGGCTAAAAACATTAGCAAAGTGGGAAATCCCATCTTGGAAATATGACGCACAATTTTTCACAAGGTATTACAGTATAGTTCAAATTACGGGTAAGTTTAGAGTGATCTTCGAGTACATGGGATTGGACAGAAAAGGCACGATCCTCAAAGAAATGTACTCGTCACCAAGATAGCAAATCAGCAAAGAAAGGAGAGGCTAACTGGAATTTTAGTTTTTTTGTTGTAGCTGTTTTCATGTCATTTATTAGATATGTAGAAATCAGAATATATGAGGCAGGTCCTTTTCGTGTTCAACACTTTTTTTTATAGAACCATAGATTTGAAGAAGTAAATCACACTTTTTTTATTATAATGCATTGCGTTCTCAGATCACATGGATCCGCATACTCGGCTTCCATGTAAGAACAGATGGAGTGTGGTAAGTGAATTTTAAAAGAATAAATTATGATAGTTCTAAGACATTCTGAAGAAGGTGTCTGCTTAAAAGGTGTCACCAATCAGGGCCGAAATGTATTTCTCTTTGCCCAGAAAAAGCAAAACGATGGTTAATTCAAAAAGCCATTAAAACCGACCCACTATTCCCAAATATCAAAATATCACCTGAAAAGAATCAAAAGGTTAATACGTAAAGAGGAAAACAATCCGCAACATAGCAATGTCGAACTTAATCGTTAATTGTGGATAATAGTTGTGACTTTGGCCAAAAGGATTTCTCTTGTTACAATGATGTCTGCGTCCTCTTTGTTATTGTAATGAGGTTGGTATCTCTAAGAGGCTCTGCTCAGTGGAAAGCCTTGTCTCCGGTATAATTACAAAGGAAAATTGCTCATTGGCAAGCACCATTCAGCATCCTCATATTTTTAAAGAACTTATTCGTTCTCTCTCTAAAATTCTATTGTCATCTCTTTTTTTTTTTACCTTCAACTAATGCATATACAGTATATGGGTTATTAAACCTTAGGATAGTTGTATGTATTTCTTGACTGCCAATTAAATAACTGAATAATGGGTTTTAATGCCAAATTATATATATATATGTGTGTGTGTGTGTGTTATAATTAGAATTTCAGTAATTAACGCAAGTAAGGAGTAAATCTTATTTGGGTTTTTCTTTCTTTCCATGCCACAAATACGTGCAGTTTCCGTAATTTTACATTTTTATCAAAATGCTTTTCTACATTGTGTTTTGGCACTGGATCATATTAAATCATCAAATTCTAATATGACTAAAGTTTATAGTATATAGATAAACACATATTTGTGATATTTAATTATTAAACTAATTTATGGAAACCCAATACCTCTGTGTGAAAAAGTGATAACCATCTTAGGCTCAAAACCTGGTTAAGCCACCTTTAGCTGCGATAACTGAAAACACTTCCTTTAGTTATCACAATTTTGACCAATTACTCTCTTGTGTATTTTGGGTCATTATCTTCCTGAATGACCCGGTTGAGTTTCAGTTGATGACAGAGGCCCTGACATTCTTCTCTAGAATACAAAGCAAAATTCATGGTTAATTCAACAGTGGCAAGTTGTCCAGGCTCTGATGCAGCAAAACACCCCAAACCGTGACATTGACACCGCCATTGTTGACTGTTGGCATGAGGTTCTTAATGCATTATTTGTTTTTTTGCCAGACATAACATGGCCCATGTCACCAGCAAACTTCCATTTTTTTACTCATTTGTCATCAGAAGGCTGTTCAGAATTCTTGAAAAGCACCCAAGTGCTTTTGGTCAAACTCTAAATGGGCATTCACTTTCTGTGTTTGCCCAGTATCTTTCTGAAAGTGGAATTATGGACACTGACCATAGCAGGGGCAATCGTAGCCTGCACAATGCCTTCTGTATGTGGTTCTAGGGCTCATTGTGTCTTCCTGGGTGAGCTTTAAGCCTTGCTATTTGAGAGGTTTTGGCATGTCTGCCACTCCTGGGAAGATTCACTAATGTTACAGACCTTCTCTATTCAGTCGGTATGACTGTAACAGTAGATCGGCAGAGCTCCAGAGCCATGAGAATGGATGTGTAACCACTAATATGCATCTACAACTTTTCTCCAGAACTTTTTTGGCCCAAGAGCCTTTTGGTGCTAACTTCAATCCAATGACAAGGGCTAACATTAAATTTGGCATGGCTGGCCCAAATCAGGCCTAATTATTTACCAAGGTCTTCAAAAGTTTCTAAGAGGGCAGAACGTTTTTCACACCTGAAGATAACATGTTCGTTTACATAGCACATCAAACAAATGAAACAAGAACCAATAAAGATCCTCTTATTTTATTATAACCAGCAAAGTTTTCTGAGAAAAATCAGTGTGAAAAATAAAAAAGCAGATCACAAGACAACTATATTTTCATATAACTGTGATGTTTGTGACTATTTTATATAAACTATTTTCCACGGTCTATATCCCGTCAGAACATTGCAACGATATTCATGAAATAGAGAGAAGACGTTGCTCTTTTATATTCAGCGTCACAAACTTCCTGTGGTTGTTTGTAAATTAAGTAACCATTTTCACATTGTAATAAACGACTACTTCGGGAGAGTACTTTTGCCTTTTAAATAAAGTTTAAGAAATCTACAGAAAAAAAAAAACTTTGCTTCCAAATCAAGTTTCAGAACTTTCAAAAGCAGGACACCCTACATTTTTTTTTTTTCGTTTTCATACATGAACACTAACAGTTCAGAAGATGAGCACCATTCTGTGAATTTCTCATCAATATATAAGCCCCAGACTTGTACAAGGCATCAGACTTTTGGTGACGCGTTACAGCGGATTGGTCATTTTCCTAAAATTCTACATGTTATAATTTAGTTATTTTCATTAATAAAAGCAGGATAATAATATTTCCATGGGAGCCGCCCGTTCTCGCGATTTCAGTTTCTGCTCCCCAGTGGTGGATGCTGATTGGTTTTCACAGCCTGTTCGGGACAGGAAACTGGTTTTTACGCCGAGGTAAAATAATCCTTTACTTTTAAAGCAAATTAATCCTTAACTATTACACAAATTGGAAACAAAAATCACAATTACTTGAATATATTGTTTTAATCGGTGGATGTAATGACGCTAAAACATGCGCGGTTATTCCCATTGCAATAAAAATATTTTTGCAGCTATAGGTTCTTTAGAATTAATTCAGTTTGATTGATTTCAGTCTTCTCCGTTAAACTCCATATGTTACCAAAATATCTCACTGGGAGTGTCCAAATTGTCTGAATCTGCGAGATTATTACTCCACATTAACTTGGGAACCAGTCCTATTGGTCCCAGTCCTGATTTCTGTGTTTTTAGGGGTAGGTTTTGGATCCCTCTGGGCGAGTTGGTATTGACACTGGCCAGATAGCCTCACCACGTTCCTTTCTTATTCCAATGAAAATGATGCGCAAAGTTATTGGAACTTTTAGCCCTAATTACTCTTAAATGTCCAAATCATTCCAAAAGGTTCCCTTAATTATGTTTATAAGCCACAAATGGTTGATTCTAGATTATTGGCTGGAGGGGTAGAGATATGGATATGTACAGTATCAGCTTAAACTGGGGATTTTACCAATTAATCCATTATTAAAAATCATTAAATGGCCTCATACTATGGATATATCATAAAAATAGATATTTTTTTAAAGGAACTTTCCTAATTTTATTTAATTGAAAACAATACCTTTGCTATGAATCTGCTCCCTGTACCATAATTGATAGAATATTTTTACATATAACACATAGCATCTTCTATGAATTGTATATAAATTGTTTGCTGCTACCTGTAACAATGTGTCACCGTATATAATAATATTAAGCTATTGGTATGGTATTAAAACCAGGTCCATCTTGCAGACGTTGTCTAATCATATATACTAATATCTAAAATAATGATTTTAAGAGACCCGTCTTATATGTTAAAATCAGGAATGGATCATTCTAATCCTCCAGGAGCGCAAACAGCCCAGGAATTCTGTGTATCTTTTTCCTGAAAACGAGTCGTTTTAATGAGTTTTTAAATTGAGATACCTGTGCTGAACGCTGGGATATCCAAAAATCGTGGCCTGTTTACGGCCCTCGAGGAGTGATTTCGTGGAGCCCTGTGTTAAAGGTTTTGATTGATAATTAGCAGGTGTCATGGGCCTACACGTGAAGCTTCAGTGTGGCCTCGGAAGATCAGTATTTTAATTAGCGAAGGTCACACAAATTAGGCCTTGACCCGGTCTCGGTCCTATGATATTTCCTGATGAGGGTTTTGTTTGCAGAGCAGAGAGTAGCAAAAAGATAACATTTGATCTGTCCTTGCATATATCTCAAGCACAAAGCCGTTATAACCTTAGAGTGACAAGTGGGTATATATATATATATATATAATATATATATATATATTATTATTATTATTTTATTTAAAATTAATTTGTATTTTTCACAGACAAAAGTGGATAAATCTAAAAAAATATTTTTTTTTTTATCTAAAACCAGCGATTGGAGAATATTATTGCATTTTTAAGAGTGGTGTTTTTAAAGTCTTATATCATACAAATATGAAGGAATACATTTGACAAAACTATATAGCTTCTTTTGTTGACTTTTTTTTTTTTTTTTAACTGTGAAAAGCAAATGTCACGGCCAGAAGGCTGAATTTTAAATGGAGCATGAATGGGGGAAGATCGGCCGCAAATTTTAATTCTCCGGCCTGTATTTATTTGATTTGTGTCCAGATGGTGTCGAAGCACGAAACCCCTTTGTGTAAATGAAGCACACATGTGAAAGTCCCTCTATAATGTAGTCATTGAGACCGGAAGGGTTCATACTGTGTCTGAAAGGAGACAATAGAGACTGGATATATCAACATTGCAGAAATCTAGTTCATTCCTGATTCAACCCCTTTGACTGTGGTTGTCATGAAAACTTCCTACTTTGATCAGCAGAGGGTGGAGAAAAAGGCCTTCCTAAAAAAAAAAAAAAAAAAAAAAAAAAAAAAAAAGCCCAAAGAAGATGCATCGGGATTGTTTACTATGCACTTGGCTTCACTTCACACCCCCCATTCCGGAAGAAGCAACAGAGATAGGACCATCTTGCACCTTGAACTGTCTAGACTGGGGAGTTGGGGTTTTTTTTTTTGTTTTTTTTTTTTTGGTTGTTTTTTTTTGCTGGTCCCAGTTACCAAGAGTAGTGGGTGCTCTTTGACCCTTTGTGAGTATTTGCTGCTGAGACACTCACTAAGTTTGTAGGTAATGTGCTAAAGCTTCTCTCCAATTCTTCCTTAATTCAGAAGGAAAGCAAATGAGACAAAGACACGGACCACCTGTTCAGAAATAAAGCTGAAACAGTAGAACCTGGGAGAAGTAACATTTTGAAAGCTATTCTGTTCTTCACAAAGCCCATGGGATGCATTAAGACAGCTGCACTCGAGATGATACAAGAGCTACGCAGACCAAGCCTCTCCGATAACTTAAAGAGTTTGGAAACTATGTAGCAATTTTTAGTCTATGTGTTAACGTTTTCCCTGTTTTTTTAGCGCTCTTGATTCTTTTAGTGTTCTGTGGAGTCACAATGTAACAGCATTTCTTATTAACTTTTTTTTTTCTAAAATTCTTGTCGTTAGGTTCCCTTCGCAAAATCTGAGCAGTACTTAACAGAAGTTTTGGAACAGATATGTGAAAAAATGGATGATTATGGCCTCTACGCGGACCCCGAAACTCAGGAGAAGTCTTATAAAAGGTTTGCTCCAAGAGATAATGAAGAGTTTGGTTCGTTAGATTTCAAAAATTTCCAGTTCAATCCCGACGAGTCCAGTTCCTTAAAGTTTGCGGTAAGGAATTCGATTATTATTTTTTTCTCCTCAACCCAAAAAAAAAAATTATTAAAGCAAAAGTTATTGATTTCTAATGTTCTGCAAATGCAACTGTCATTTTCTCACCTAATTTGTATTCTGAAACAAAAAAAATGTAACCATGTTGATTTGTACAGGTTACTTTTATGACTTGTGACCCATGCTTGAATTTGTGCTTTTGGTAATTTTAGAGTAAAAAAAAAAAGGAATTGTTAGATATTTTTAGCTGTTTTAATGTTCACTTGCTAAATGTTTACAACATACAGTGAGTGCTGCATACACTGAACTTTATTTTCATTAATATACAGTTCATATTCTTAAATCTGAACTTAAATACACTTAATATTTTAATAAATGAAACAGTCCCCAAAAAATCCAATCATGACTATGCAAAAAGAGTCCTGTTAATAGTCCTTTCATTAGCCGGATTATGTATTGAATGCATTATTTTTTTAAAAAAACTGTGCAGAAAATATTTTGTCATTTTAAATTTACATTCTAAACGGAAGACGATTGTACATAATATGCATAGATACTTATTAAAGTCTAAATAATTGGTTACAGGAATCTTAATATGAATTCTTGCTTTATTCATCCTTGCATTGCCAATCAATTTTTTTTTCTGCGTGTCTCAAATGCTCATATGTGTTTTATATTTCTTCCAGTGTGAACGTGTGGTGGAAGAACACGAAGATGAGATTTTTTCACTTATTGCCCATGAGACAGACAATCTTGCTGACAAGCTCTGCACTGAAGAAGCAGGTAGTGTTTCTGATAAATGCTTATACTGCAGCATTTTTTTTTTTTTTTTTTATTTTTTTTTACTTCGCTCCCGTAGCGCTAAGTCAGGCCGGCATTGTGTTTAAATCAACCCCGTCATTGTTGCCAATCACATTATTAGCGCGCTGTTCATTTATTCTATCTATATAACAAGTTTTTTCCCCATTAAACTACACGTACCTGTGTTTTCATTTATTAACGCATATGAAAACCAACACACTGGCGTCATAGGGCCATGCGCAAAAAATAAGGGTTCTAGTTTCTTTTTAACCCTTATTATTCATTAAAAAAAACAACTGTAGTAGAAACATCTTTATTTAAAAACCATTTGACTGTTTGACTTGGTTTTAGTTATAGAACAATAACATCTGTTACAAATTCTACATCAGAGGTGCTACGTAACATCGCATCGCAGGGGCCATGTTGCATTTTTTTTTTTTTTTGAAGTAGCGTTTTAAAGGTGTATAAAACGAAGAACATTTCTGTGGGACGGTAACATATTTTTTTGTCTAGCTTAATTCATATTTAAATTACTGGCACGGCATGAAAATATTTACGTCCTACAAAAATTGTCTGAATCCTTTACAATACAACAAATTTGGCCTTCTTGGTGAACGCATAATAAATGCACTTTTATATCATGCAGCATCCAAGCACTATAGTTTGCTCCGCCACGTAGAGACAGCTTGTTTTAGGGGGGAAAATGCATTATGTATCCAAGATAAAATATTGATTTTAGAACCAATGACATTTAAAATGAAGCCTTGAGATCTTGGTATGTAAAAGAAAAAACCCTGAGGTTTTAAATAAATATTTAATCCGAACAGTATGTGCTTATAGATCTTCGCTCATGCAGCTGGCGTTGCAAATGAAGTGGATAGAACTTTTTGACATTTTTTTTCTTTTCTATACAGTGCACTATCTTTTTAACGATGCAGGTAGACGAGGAGGTTGTCCAAGTTGTGCCGTCTCACAACAAACCACCAAAATTTAGGAATATTAAAATAGATTAACACTGAATTCATTTGCAGGTGTTTCATGGTTTATAGGCTTCTATATATTGCACAAAAGTATAAATTTACATTTTAGAATTTAAACTGGAATCTATTACGAGCCAAATTATGGGTTTTTATTTATTTATTTTTTAAATTTTTCCCACTTTTAAATCTTTCCTTAAATTTAGGCCCAAAAGCCTAATCCAATTTAAAACAGCGTGCTAGAATTCCTCCTTATTATAGCCTTTTTTAATATAAAAAAAAATGCAACCGTTTAACCGTTGAGTATAATTTTATATTATTAATAGATTTATTTTTTATATTTTGTTTATTTAACAATTTTAAGAATATGTTTGTTTAAGAAAGCAACATAACTACATATTTTGTAGGAAAATACTGAAACATTAATATATACGCAGAAAATCTCTCTCGTATGGTTTACAAAGTGTGCCGCTGATTTGGGGTTTTGGTCTGGTCGTTTACCATAGGCCGTCTACTTTTGGGAGTCCATTTTTCTCTCATTCTTTTTTTCGTCTTGTTGAATTATTCTGTTTATTTGTTCGGATACTTCTTGACATTTGATAATTCGTTTAAAAAATATATATCATATATAATAATATAATAATATATTTTTATTAAAGCCTTGCTGCTTATTGACTACTTTTATGTGCCCACGTAACAAAACATCCATCAACCAATCAGAAAGCTTTTTCATGGTAACTTTTTAAATGAAAATGATAGTTCCTCCATTATACCCATTGGACCAGTGTAAAATTTTTACCTTCAACAGATGAACGT
>VKOC01000006.1:1986099-2041099 GCA_009364415.1 Spea multiplicata
TTCCAATGTATGGCATGTACCTGATCCTTTTTGCTGTATTTTTTGTTGTTGTTTTTTGTATTTATTTTTTTTCTGACATGGTTTTAGGTTCACTTTAAGCAAAAAAAAAACCAAACAAACAAGTGTCCAGCATAATGTAAGGACAAGTTCACTGCCCTGTGACCTGTGAATTTAATTCTCTGGGTATCCCATATGTTTTCTTTATATGATAATATTGTTTTTAACTATTTCTGTCAGTGGGTCTCTGGACAATATCAGCAGAGGTCCTGTTAACCAGAGGCTAGAATTAAGGGGAGTCACAAGCAAAGCATCAGCCACAGAAGGTTCAAGCAGGAGGGGAGGCTGGACAGTAGAGTCCCAGACTGTAATATATCATGTTTATGCAGACAATGGGTCTGAAATGGATTTTTTAATCCAAAACAGAGTTAATCCTTTTAAATAGGGCGTCCTTGCCCGGGTTTAATCCTCAAAATACAGTCACACCAGGTGAAATTTGACTGGGACTCTGGCTCCTGGTAGACGTTTGTGTGAGGGCATCCACTGAGCTCATAGCAGGAACCTTCCCCAGACCCAGCTAGACCCTACCCCAGCCTCTACCCCAGCCTCTACCCCAGCCTCTACCCAGGCCTCTACCGCCAGCTTCTACCCCGCCCTCTACCCCAGCTCTACCCCGCTTCTACCCCAGCCCTACCCAGCTCTCTACCCCAGCTTCTACCCCAGCCTCTACCCCAGCCTCTACCCCAGCCTCCTGACACCGGCCTCCACCATGCAGCCTCCCTGACTGTACACAGCCAGAGCAGCACTACCTGATTATGTAATTCTCTGGGCAGAGGACCAACACTTACTACCTCTGTCCCTCTCTCTCCGACTCTCCCTCCCTCCAGCGCTCTGCCCTCTCTGTCTTTCTATCTGACCATCTTTCTCCTTCTCTGTCTCTCTCTCTCTCTCTCTCTCTCTGATCATCTCTTCCCTTCTCTATCTCTCTCTCTCTCTGACCATCTTCCTCCTTCTGTCTCTCTCTCTTTCTCTCTGCTCATCTTTCTCCCTCTCTCTTCTCTGTCTGTTTCTCTGACTATCTTTCACCTTTTCTATCTCTCTCTGACCATCTTTCTCCTTCTTTCCCTCTCTCTGCTAATCTTTCCCCCGCTCTGTCTCTCTCACTATCTTTCTCTCTGTCTCTCACTTACCATATTCACACTCTACATCTTTGTCATCTCTCTCTCCTTCCATCTCCCCTCTCTCTCTATATTTTTCTTCTTTCGCCCCCTCCTCCTCCTCACCTTATATAGAGGATCTTGCCTGAGGTCCTCTTATCATGAAACCACTGGATGCAATACAGGCTGCCCTTATCATATCCTATGCAGTCACCTATCCAAGAAATCATTAACTCAAGCAAGGGTAGGTATTTACAAGGCAGAAAATGCCTGTTTGCTTTTTTTCGGGTAATTCTCCTGTCTGTTAATCTTTGGTGCATACTGCCATGTGCTGATGTTCTAGATAATGAGGATTTAAACGCCCATACCTTCTCACTGTCTGTAGCAATCTACTGTATAGAGGTGACACTACTTGCTTGTGTATAGATCAAAATTACAAGGGAGTGTTGATTACCAGGAAAGCTAACCCACAACATTTAAAGCAAGTTTCTTTTTAATACTTTGGCATGGTTTAATCATCTGTTACATCAACACTTCAGACCACATCAAACAACCATCAACTTTTTTTTATACTGTGATATTATTATTCTTTTACCTGTTTTCACAGAGGATCCTAGAACAAACAGCCAAGAGCAATGAATATGTGTGTATATATATATATCCTAACCATTTCAGTGCCAGTACGGTTGTAACAGAAGTCGTCTGCAATCCATTGCCGGTGCTCACAGGGTTAACCAATATTCAGTGTATATAATAAAGTCTCTGGGTTCAGTTGATTTAAATGCTACAGATATAATAATAATTTAACACTTTGGGTATCAGGCATTAGATTGGAAATCTAATTTTTAATTTATAATACAGTCAGAAAATGCACAATTACAAATCTTAACAGTTATATTAAAGGTGAAGGAACTGAATTTAAAGATCACTGAGTTTATTTTCACCCCCCTAGACCCTGTGCCATCCCCCCCATAGCGGGACTTGCTTAGATTAACACATTTGCAGAAGCAGGGTTACCTGAAGAAGGCATGTCCTCCTCTCCTTGCTACTTTCAGAAACCACAGGAACAGATCCAAATCCTTCTGGTTAAATTAGATAACAATTAATTTAACATTAAACTTATCTTTTTTTCCCCACTCAGTTATCAGAAATCTAACCCCATGCATTGTGTTTGCGGATGTCTTAAACAGGGTTTAAGGTTAAAACTTAATGACTCCCAACAGGGGGTAAAGAATTGTCCATTTGCAAGTGACTAAAGTTACAAGGTTTAATCCTATATGTTCACACTAAAAACCCTATCTATATATACAAACTATGTATATATATATATATATATACATATAAAACACATACATAGACATATAAAAATGTATTCTGTGAGAATGCTTTATATATTTATTTATTTTGTGTGTGTGCTTCTTACAACATTGTGATACACTTTATTATTTTTTAAAAAAATCTACAAACCTGCCAATAACTGCATTGTTCAAATAAATACTTGCTTAGGATCAAAGATCCCCAAACAGATACCTCTGTATATTATTATGGAAGCACAGTTTTATATACCTGCTGACAAATTTGTCAATTTGCCAGGAAAGGTTTTTTTTTTGTTTTTTTTTTTTCTTTTTTTGCAAAAGAAGTGATGTTATCCTAAGAAATCCTAGACACACCTCCTTTTTTTTTCCTCCAAGATTTCAAATAAGACAGAGCAAGATCTTGTCAGATTGTCATGCATTTGGAAGGGTTAACACCAGCTTGTCTGTCCTGACCAATCAGCTCCAGGCAAAGCCAGCTATAATATAGCACTAAAGGCAGCCTGCACTCACTGTCTCTACAGCACTGCCTGTTCTTATTCCAATCAAACCCTTTTTTTTCTTTTTTTTTCTTTTTTTTTTTTTCTTTTTTGTTTCTGCTTCTGATTTCTCTTTCAGGTCTAAACTGCAATGTGTTCCATTATGAAGGACCTTTACTTTGCTATTTCAGCACCTTGGTGGCAATCGGTGGATAGTCAATGAAGCTAGCTGCTAAGGCAAGGAGATACAGTAGCAACTGGGAGCTACCGACAGAGGATCTTGGAGATTCCCAAGTTGAGCTGTAAAAAAAAGTCTTTGGATTCAGTGGATGAAATGTTGATGCTGACACGAATTCTCCTGGTGGGATTTATCATTCACTTGGTGGTCCATCCCGGACTGTCCTGTGGACCAGGTAGAGGCATTGGTAAAAGAAGACACCCCAAAAAACTAACCCCATTGGCTTACAAGCAGTTTATTCCCAATGTGGGCGAGAAGACTTTAGGGGCAAGTGGAAGATATGAAGGCAAGATCACAAAGAACTCTGACAGGTACAAAGAGTTAACCCCAAATTACAACCCTGACATCATTTTTAAGGACGAGGAGAACACAGGAGCAGACAGACTGATGACCCAGGTACCTACCTACCATTTCTTTTACCCCTTTTAATTTTGGGTGGTTATTTATACAATTCTCCAATATATATATATTTGATAAAATTGGTAAAATTCAGATTATTTTAATTTGTGATTCATCCATATTCCATCCCTGAGTTATCCAAAGCATTTGAGCCAAATGTATCCATTTCTTACATCAGATACATTGTCTCATGCTAAGTGCACGTCTTCATCCCTCCAACAAAGATACATTTTACCTCCTTGATGAAAAAAAGGCAAACTAAGGATCATCTTTAGTATTTAGTACCTAGTTATTGCCCCCCCCCCCCACAAAGGGCTGTTAAATCTGAATCGACCGTTTCATTCTGTTCTCTTTTTTTCTAATTTTAATCGCTTCAAGCAACTGGGGCAATAGAATTATTTGCAATCGTGCCCATCAGAGCGTGAACACATTGATATGTTTTAAGGATGACCAGCTCCAGAGCTCTGATACCCCTGTCTGGGAGGGACTCACTTATTAACATGACATCATTACTGATCATCCCAGAGATGATGGCAAATTAACCCTTTGGCTCAGTGCCAGCCAGCCTCTTCTCTTTCGGTAGTTGTGAAGAAGATGCATGGTCCATTTCTCCTTCTGGGTAGCACCAGCTCTCTCATGGTGTCTGGGCGATACGTTGAGCTTTAGAGACAGGCCAGGCTACATATGAGAGGAGGGGCAGATATATAGGTCAGGCTGAATATACTTCCCTTTCCAAGACATGTGCATCTCCCAGATGTGTGCAGAAATGACAAGGCGTGAAACCTCTCGCTTAAGGATCGCTTATTCTTGCCCTCCTCATCTCTGGGTTCTTCTTCAGCTAAGTGACAGTTTCCCCCTTGGGATCTACGAGCTGCCACCTTAAATCTGATTGTCCCTTAAGAAGATCATTCCCTGCCACTGGGTGATCAATGCATTGAGTCCAGACCAGACAGCAGACCAGATGATCAAGCTCTATAACACTTATACACACACACACACATATATATATATATATTCTCAGGCAGAGCTGTATTGTGGCTGAGCGTTCTGGGAGTCGGAGTCGTGCTCAGGGGCAGCAGTGTGGGAGATGGGTCCCTGTCTGCCCTGCACACAGGCGGCAGGCTCCGGCCATTACTTGTAGGGGTCCCAGGGTGTCTGATCCCATCAGCTGAGAGACACTGAGCCTCATCCAGCCAGACGCCCTTCAGCTCCACTTATTCACCGCTTCTATCGATCGTAACGGCTACAGTTACACGGATGGACGCGTCCGTGTGAACCTGCTAGAGCAAGCCACAGACTGTGCCGGCAACCGGGCCAGGTGTGAGAGAGAGGAGAGGCGAGAGAGTAGAAATAGTTGAGAAGAGGGAGTAGAGAGAGGAGAGAGAGAGAGAGAGGAAGAGAGAGAGAGGGAGAGAGAGATAGAAATAGTGAGTGAGAGAGAGAGAGAGAGAGAGAGAAGGAGAAATAAAGGAATTGTGTGTATCTTGTGTATGTAGTGAGTGCCAGCACACAGACACCTGGCTGAGTGCCCTCCAGATCTCATCCCATGCAGGTGATATCAGACTTTGTTCTGCTTCTTTCTGATGGCACCATGAGGTCTCCTCGCCCTCTCTCTCAACTTCTCTTGAGACAAAATCGTTGGACCCAACCATGGCCCCTGCCATCCTAGAGACACCATGGACAGGGAAAGCCTCAAAATGCCAAGATGAAGCCTCATGTGCCACTCTGTGTGCCAATCACTAGGGTCTGGCACCAGGTGCAACTTAAGCAGGTGTGCGGGCTGCAGGTCTGGCCTCACCTGCTGTTAAACTCGTGTAAAACTGGTCACTGGGTGTCTTTTTATTTAATATTCTCTTGTTCAGCTAAGTTCTTGGCAAGTGTTAGGACCCGCCTCACAGGTCTATCTACAATGTTAAGAGCTTCACTCCATGGGACTGTTAAACTTTCAAAATATTTGTTGAATGCGTTAACTGCTAGTTAATATTAACAGGGGTGAGGAGAGACAGACAGACCCAGAGAGAAAGGGAAACAGGCCAAGGAGAGGGGGTGTGAGAGAGAGAGAGAGACAGAGAGAGACAGAGAGACAGAGAGAGAGAACTTCATTGGGAAAAAAAGATATATATAGAGAGAGAGAGACCCCCAATTCTACAGGATACCCCCAAAACATTGTTGCAGTATACACTAAGAATTGTGTATAAACAAGAATCCAAGGAACTATCAGTGGTGCAATCCCTATGGCAACCAGTGGAATGTGTGTGCTGATTTCTCCACTTTCACCGCTTTTTGCCCCAGAATTTCTCTAAACGACCCCATTACGTTAGGTGGAATTAACTGCATTTTGCAGAAGGAGGGTCAGGGTGAGTAAATTCAGTTCCTCTGAAATAAATCACAGAGGGGTGTCATTCAGACACAGAGGTGCATCTAGATTAAGTGAGGAATTTAGAGATCTTCCATCCCATTCTGGAAGCCACCAGGATGTTTACCCTGACAAGTAACTGTTAAGTGTCTCCTTCAGCACATGCATTGCTGGGCAGATTAGAGGCTGCCTGGCACACACTGCTTGTTCGTCTACTTTGTTTTCCACCTGAACACAAAGATCTTGGCTTCAGGCTGCCCTGCTGGGCTTCACGATGGCTGAGCAGAATTGGGCTTGATATGTGGCACACGACCCACATAATTCATGAATAGTCTAATCTTCACGGTTTTGACTCTGACAATTCAACTCTAGCTCTCAATAAAGACAGGTCTTACACGGGGGGGAGGGGGAATTGGGCTAGACTTCCTGAGTCTATCCATTTAATTCGAATTCACTTTCCTGGAATAAATATATTTCTGTTAACAAGCAATCAATCAAATTGAACATAAGAAATAAAAGTCTACTTTAGACCCAGAATGAAAATGAGTAGAAATATAATTGAGCAGGAATATTAACAAACAGGTCCTAGATACAACAGGGGCTGTAGTTTGTATTATGCCTGAATACATTACAGATGTTTAGCCAAAAAAAAAAACCGTTTTATTTGGGACATTAAATGGGGCATTTCGCTTTTTTGCTGGAAAAGAGAGAGCTTATGCAGTAAAGAGTCAGCGTTTGGCTTTAGTACCCGGTAAAAACTAGTATTGCTATTTAATGTATAAGTTAATAGAGATACTTTAGGTTATTTAATATGTATATATATATATATATATATATATATAACATAATATATATATATAGCTGAACAAGAGAATATATATATATATACATACTTTTATATTACTAGGTGTCTGTTACATTTATTATTAGATTTATATTGTAAACTGGTTATGAAAGGGTTAGTAATATTCACAATGGCCGACGTTGCCCATCTCAGGTGATAACGTTTGCTGTTACCGACGGCTAAAGACACAATCAGGAAATAATTCTGCTGCTAATTAATATAATTACGTAAATTCCCAGATTCGGTCTCCCTCTAGCTGCAGATTGTTCCAATCCCAGATATATCTCTCTAGCAGCCCCCATAATAATCAAACCCAAACATGATTGTCTGGGGTATTAAAAGCTGGGCTGGTGCCCTTGTTGGGTAAATGCACAGAATGCACATGCAGGTTGTTGCAGCTTCTGCTGTTTGCTGGTCAATTACCCTCATTTACCACCAATCTACACCTGCCTGCCACTCACACCCCTTAATATTACACTTGCATCCCTATCTCACTTACCTAAACTTGGGGAATTATATTGGTTACTATGGTGATTGCACCATATATAGTCCATACATCATACACTGTCCTCTCAACTTGCACTCAACTACCTAAATTATTCAAGTGACCTAAATCACTACACTTAACCTCTTCTACCCAATCTGTTCTACATATTTACCATTCTACAGCCATCATCCTTACCTTATATACCTACCTAAACAATTCCAACCCCCCTACCTGCTCCAGCCACCGAAAATCAGCTACTGGCCATACAAAATGCCCCTATAACTTGATCCCAAAAACTCTGATAAAAGCTAAGAAGAAACAAGAACATAAAAAATGTATTCTATATTTCAAGTATAAAAGGATTACCTTTCTTTGTAAGAGATATCATGATAAATCATGTTTGTTCACACTCTGATGTGCTTTAAAGAACCCTCACCTGTTGTTCTAACATTGTTATCTAGAGAATCCCTGCACTATCTAGTTTACTTTTTAAAAGATATTGTTCCAGAGCACCCCCCCCTCCATTCACCAAACTTCTATCTTGGTTCCTTAACAAAAATCTATAATGGTTTGGAAAATGGGGTCTTCTGCTCACATACCTGGAACTCTAAGGACTGTAGTGATTGATCTGAAAGGAAAAGCCTTCTCCAGAGATAAAGGAGATGGAAAAGTATTCAGAGGTCTTTCAACAGGGAATTAATGTTGAAAGGAACTGGGAGGCTTGTTGGTGGACACCAAAATTTCACAGTTAAAGGCTTGACATCATTTGTCTTAAAGAACCCATGGATAAGGTGGAGGCTTCACTCACTTAGAGGGCAGGGTGAAGGCACATGCCCATGAGAATGTGTGGCTTGGGCCAATATGGAAGAGTGTTTGGCCCCAAACTGTTGATTCCACCTCAATAGTTAAAGTAGTTTAAAACATGTAAGTAGCCAATTGAACTTTAAAATTAACCATGGAGTCACCTGAGTTCCCTATCCCCTGGAAACAAATGTAGAAATATATATGTAAAGCTAGTAGTGTTTTGCTGAAATTAATAGATTTGGAAATCAGGTTTCCCAGATTTTTCTTCAAAATAATTGATTGTATTTTATAAAATAGAGACCATCTCATATGGCTCTATAATTCTGTACCTATATAGCTTATGCCCCTTTAAATACCCATATGAGTAATGAGTAATGTCCCTTTAGATAACTATATGGCTTATGTCCTTTTAAATACTTATATGGTTTATGTCCTTTTAAATATTGCATAGTTGTGTCCCTTAAAATACCTATATGGCTGATGTCCCTTTAAATACCTATTTGGCTTATGTACCTTTAAATGCACATATGGTTTAATGTCCTTTTTAATATTGTATAGTTGTGTCCCTTTAAATACCTATATGGTTTATGTCCCTTTAAATAACCCGCACAGACCCTCATTTCTATTTCTTACGATCTCTTCTTCCAGAGATGCAAAGACAAGCTCAATGCCCTGGCTATCTCTGTAATGAATCAGTGGCCAGGGGTGAAATTGCGAGTGACTGAGGGCTGGGATGAAGATGGCCACCATTCGGAGGAGTCCCTGCACTACGAGGGTCGAGCGGTGGACATCACTACATCGGACAGAGAGCGTAGTAAATACGGCATGCTGGCCAGGCTGGCGGTAGAGGCTGGGTTCGACTGGGTATTCTTCGAATCCAAAGCCCATATTCACTGTTCTGTAAAAGCAGGTAAGTGTTCCTTCCCCCCAAAAACCCAAATTCAAATAGACAGCTGATACCAACGCGTAGATTTACGGGTATTTACTAAGTGCCGGAAAGTTGGAGAGAATTTCTCTCAAATGTAAAAAATATAAAAGAACACAAAAATAAATCATTTACCGGTAATATCGAGAAACTTTAATTTTAAAGAAAAATCGCATTGGTCTGAACCTCAGTACAACTTTTAGTACATTTAAGCATAAATAGAAATAGACTTGAGGGACCCTTAAAATCACCCCCTTTCTTGCAAAACACTTCAAAGGGTTTAATCGAATTATTGTTTAAATACTTTTTTATTTAATAAAAAAACATATTTATTATATAATAAATTCGATATAATTAGTTGCTCTGATTGTAGATTTAATTTGTAAATATTTGTATTATAATTGGTCAATTATTAATTATGTATTTATTATTTATATTATTACCCTCCTTTAATGGATTATTATTTTATTATTTTGTATCTCTGGTCTAGTGAATATATATATATATATAAAAATCCAGATTACTCCAAAATAATTTTACCCTAAATTATCCTATTTTTCATGGAGAATATACCAAAGAAATTGTAAAATACTCAATCCTGGAAATCCCTGGCCAAATAATGTAAATAGAATTTCGAAGAATACACTAAAAAGTTATTTTTTCCGTGAATTTTAGTTGTTTTTTTACAGACTTATTAGTTGTAATATAAGTAATATCTTTACAAAATCTATTTTTAAAAAAGCATTATTGAGCATCGGCTGTGTGTTTATAATAGAGGATGAATCGCTGTTATTATGCCTGACAAATACCAAACACTTTAAAGCCACTGAATGCTCCAAAAAAGAAAATGTGGATTTCATTTAGATTAAATTCCCCAGGGTGGATATTTATGTAAGGATCCAATCAAACTTTATGAGACCTGTTAAATTATATAAATACAATTTGGGTATTTGTCTGATTGTGGGGGATAAACACAAAATATAAAATCATGTATTATTTTTAAAAAAAAGTTTTAACAGTGCTTTAAACAACTTTAACCCATTCACGGCTGGAAGCTTCACTATATTTTATGAAAAATACAAGAAAATAGTTTTATTTTTAATTCGAAAGTGCACTAAAGAGTTACTTAATTTGTGACATCATTAGAATTCATATCGTTGTGCCAGATTGGTAACAATTTTTCATGTGATTTGTTTCATATTCCATATTCTAGATAGAAAGGGATCCCTGATATTCCGTGCACTTACAGCGCCCCCTGGTGTCACAAACAAGGAATGAATCTATAAAGGAAATTAATTGGAAAAAAATCTTCTGCTTCACCCAAAATTGGTGTGTTTTTCTAAGCTGTTAGAGACAAGTTTGCGAAAGGACCAGTCTGTCAACATTAAGACTTCACTTCCCTGATCTCTGAACTGAACCTGTTGATATTATTTCTCTTTGGAATTTAAGAAGTGTTTACAAGGCTTGGGACAGAAACAGAGTTAGTTGCTATTGCTCCCCCTCCCCAGGTTCAAAAAGAAACGTTTGTTATTTTTTTGTTGTGTAGCAACTGAAATTAACCCTTTTAAGTCCAGGGTAATGCTGATGTCACTTGGACTTATGCAAGCAATAATAATAATAATTAAAATTCAGCTAATGATGTGATGCTTTGGGACATTTTAGAGATAATTCATTCTCTTAAAATTTTAAAGAAATCCAAGTTTTTGGTGGAGTACACTAAGTTGAAGAATCTAATGTAGCAAGATACCACATCTGGTGGCCAAGTCTTTTTTGGACCTCATCTCCAACAATCCCCAAACATTTGCATTTGTATTCCCGAGCAGCTGGTGCATTAGAGCTCCTATATATTAATATGTATTGATTTATATAGGACCATCATATTCCACAGTGCTGTACAATGGGTAAACAGGACTGAAGTAGTGCAACACATAACAATTTAGCTTTACAGAAACAAAAGACAAGCAGAGCCCTGCTCAAAGGAGCTTACAATCTAGCTGCTGGCTGGATTTAGTGTTGTAAGGTCGTGTGACAGTGTTCCGGGGTCCAGTGTTTGGAAATCCTACGGCTAAATCTGGGAATGTTATTGTCCCGGAAAACCATTTCATGCTTCAGAACTTGATTAGGAGATTAGAGGCCAAAAAGAATTCAGAGCTAGACAGGAAGATTCTTTATCTAGATATCTGTTTGCAAAAAGTATGATCCTAGAGGCTGGAATTCAAAGAGCAATCCCTTCCAATATATCGGAATTATTGTCTGCAGAACTGAGAAAGGAGATGCAGGGTGGTAGTTTAAACCCTATCTAATAGTCCTTGGAGATTATTTAGAGCTCACCCCTACATTTAAAATTCAAATACACATCTTGAATGTCTTAGAGAGGGGACTCAGCTTGTGCAAACAGTGTTACATGGAATTGTGGAGCCTATGTGTGTGAATTGGCACATAGAGTTTCTACACCTGAGCAAATAGGGGGGAAGAGATGGGAAAAAAATGGATGTATCCTCTCATCCAAGAGAGCCTCTATTTCTGAATCAGAATGACAAAGAAGGCCCTTTATTGGATTTTAATTAGGAATCCCAAACAAGTCCCACTCAAAGCCTCCCGATTGTCACACCTCTAGCAATTCATTGCTGTGTTTGCATTGAGCCTGCTATACCAGGACTTCTATTCATTTAACCCAAAACAAGCAAACAAGGCTTGCTCACCCCAGGACAAACTTCTACCCCGGCTACTGCACAGAAACTAGTGTTTCAGGTCAGCCTCTTCCTTCCACAGGCTCCCTTTTTTGTGGTTTGTTTAATTTGTTACCCATATGCGATAAAGTCATTAGCAGGTCAATAAAAAACTCATTTCACCCTCCTTGTTCTTCCTGAGAAAGCCATTAGTATTGGGGTATTTATTTATTATAACACCTTGAGCTGTAGTAGGCGGCTTCTGTCCCCCCCACTGTATGATGCTCACAAATGCGTCATATTTATAAAGAATATATATATATATATATTCTGAAGCAAAGTGCTAAATTTAGACAAATGTTCCATTGGTTTCCATGGCAACTGCTCCATAGAATAGCACACCATAAGTAATTTTAATAAAATGTAAAGCTACTTAACGTATGTACTTGAGTCATGGAATCAGGGGTACTTGAGGTACAAGTGACAAGGTAATACAATGACATACAAATATATATTCCATTAAAACTATAAGTAATGAACTGCAATTATAGTGCTGGGGTTCAGCAACTTTTCATTTTATTGGAAAATGTAAATTTAATCAAATTTAAATATGGATCTGGGGCAGGAAAACCTATGGGTTGTTAAGGGCAATTCTAAAACAAAAACAATTAAATGAAAATAATATATGAATACAAATGTTTCTTATTCTGAGTATCTATCTTGTACCCTAGTATTATTATTATTATTATTATTATTATTATTATTATTATTTTGAAATGCTAGAGATTATTCTAAAACCTTTTTAAATCCATATTGAAACTTTTCCTACACATGTAACAAAAACCCCAATATAAATTGAGAGGAGGCTGTCATTGGACAGTGATTCTGTATTTTTATCCGATATAATGAGGACTTGGCATCTGATAGGTACAGATGACTTGCTTGATATGATGTCATCATATCAAGCAAGTCAATACCAATTATATGATTATTGGTACTGTAGTGAGATGATCTCCAAGCTAAGAATAAAGGAGAAATTGTGAGAAAATCACCTATATCAAAATATTGCTGGGCTGCATCTCTCAACATGACTTATGGGCCGATTCAGGCTGGTGGTGATAGGGGCTGTGGTCCAAAAGACTTTAAATAATTAGATACTGACCACCCCATGATATTTGGACTCTAACTGTTGTTCTCTGCTGAGTAACTTCTCTGATGTAACTATTGCCTTTACTAGCAACAATGTAGCACATTCAGATACTCCTAGAGGGTGATGAGGGCAGCGCTGCCTTTTAAAGCTCACTGAGTCGCTAAGGTACATAAATTTGTGGGGGTAACTTGTGAAATTAATGTTTGCAACCAGTCACCATATTCTGATCTGACTACTTGGTCATCATTGACATGTATTCCTCTCTTACAGAGAACTCGGTGGCTGCAAAGTCAGGAGGCTGTTTTCCAGGGTCTGCCACTGTGACCTTGGAAGATGGATCCATCAAGTCGATGAAGGACCTCAGACCAGGAGATCGGGTGCTTGCATCGGATGGTCAGGGCAGGCTGGTGTACAGCGACCTCTTGATGTTCATAGATAGGCAGGAAGGAGCAAGGAAGGTCTTTTATGTCATAGAGACATCTCAGCCTGGAACCAGCATCAGGTTGACAGCAGCTCACCTCCTCTTTGTGTCTCGTCAATCCAATGCCAGCAGGTCCTTCAAGTCTGTCTTTGCCAGTGAGGTCCGGCCAGGAGACTGGGTGTATCTAGCAGATGAAAAGGCTGGGGGTTTCATGGAGGTGGAGGTGGAAAGAATACGCCTTGAAGAGGATGTTGGAGCTTATGCCCCCATGACTGCTCAAGGGACATTGGTGGTAAATGGGGTACTTGCCTCCTGCTATGCAGTGGTTGAAGAACATAGCTGGGCACACATGGCATTTGCCCCATTGAGGTTAGGTTTGAACCTTCTGTCCCTCTTTTCCCCCAGAAACTCCACCCTTCTACCAGGGTCTCCTACATACTTCCAGGGCGAAGGCATTCATTGGTACTCCCAAATCCTTTATCAAATAGGGACTTGGGTTTTGGACAAAGACTATATTCACCCTTTGGGAATGGCAGAAAAGTCCAGTTGAAGCAACTTCCATTTCATTACATTGACAGAGACATTATTTTTAAGTAGGACAGCCCAAAGTAGACATTATGGAATCAGAGACACCCCTTTGGCCCAATTTCAGCTTTTTTTTATATCAGTGTATTTTTCATTCATATTTTTGTTATGTTTTCTTGGTTTTCATCTTCTAATGAATATTTATTTTTTTGTTATTGGAACAGATGTTTAATATGAATGGGACATTTAAAAAAAGCCTTAAATATTTCTTTGATAAATTATTTGTCAATCTAAAAATATATATAGCCTCCCTTGAAAAGCAAAATGCTTTAGGAACCCAGTCTATGACAGCAAAATCTATTTTTTATACAAGTCCCATATTATCCTGATCTTCAAGATTAAAGAATATATGCATTGAGAGACAAAGAGACAGGCACATATAGACAAAGCCACCTAGTTGGTGCCACCAACACAGGAGCTTACACTCAACATAGAAACCCACAATACAATAAAAAGACACAAAGATCCACAGACACACAACAAAAAGACACCAACAAACAAACATGCACCCACTCTGCCCCCCTAATTTAATTGCCCCCTTCTCACCAACAAGACAGACCTTACAATAAAGGCGTCTTCAGTGGTCCTAAGGAGTCCTCACCATCCGTACAAGCGTTTAAACAAGTGTGAACGGGTCTCAGCTGGGATCAATAAATTATATTTTTATATACAAACTTGTAAATTAGATTTTTGCAGAGATCAATACTTACTAAATTACATTTCGTTTTTGGAAATAGTGTACAATATGAGAATATATTATTTTAATTTAAATAGTTTGACAACTTAACGTTATGGCTTATCTTATGTTTTGATTTTATGTTTAATATTTTGTTTGCAAAAAAAAGAAAAAAAAAAAAAGAAAAAATATGCAGTCAGTCACATTCATGTAATTTTGGACTGTTACACTTTTTTTTTTGTTGTTCAACAATAGGAATCTTGTCATGGCTAACTTCAAAGAGTTTACTAGAAATTTAATATTTTTATTAATGACAGAAAAAAAAATTACTGTGCACATCACTTAGACTTCCAGAGATTGAAGACTGTTTGTACAGAATAAGGGACATTTGCATTAATAAACTGAAAAAAATAACTCCTGTGCATTTACTAAAATGTATTTTTTTGAATACTTTGTAACAGCTTTAATAGTTTTATAGAAATAAAATGTGCCATGCACAGCTTGCTCCATACTTTAAATTGAAATATTCGTGCTTTACCCAAGTTTCTTTATGTTATTTGGAGAGGACTGTGCTTTTTTTTTTTTTGGGGGGGGGGGTGTATAAAGAAATTATCTTGTCCTTTTATGGTGTGAGAATCAGACACTTGGATATTTTTCTTTTGTTTAGCATACCCAATATATCACCCTTCACCTGGTTAATATATAGTTTAGAATATAGACAGAAACCTAGTCTTACCGGTTACATATGGCCTGGATAACAATAACTACTTTACCAGGTATAATAAATATATATAAATTGTATCACATAACTGATAATGAGTTCCATCAGAATATCAAATGTCTACACATATTTTTTTGACCTGAAAAAAAAAAGAATTAGAAGACAAAACCCATTAATTATTTTCTGTTGGAATTATGATTATGAAGAACACCTGCTGGGTAGTTAAATTATATAAATATATATAAAAACATATTTTCTTATTGAATTATTATTATTATTATTCATGCAACTAAGGGCCAATAAAAATAACTATTACACTTAACAGAATAGCAGTCCTAAAATGTACCTTTATATGTAGGATTGCATTATAAATATTCAGTAATGAATTATCAACCTCTTCAACTCTACAATTTATAAAAATGCTCTTAAAAAAAGATTCTTTCAGTTCTTTGAGATTTTGGCGTAAGTGGAACGTTTAAACATTTGATCTTAATGACTCCACTATGCATTATTCTGGAAGGGTGGGCCGTTTCCCCGGCCCAATGTCCCAGTAATTTTATAGCCCAAAGCACATTTGATAGGTGATGTGGCCAAAGCACAATATTTAGACCTTCCCGTCGCAGAAAGGATCCAGTCAGGGGGTATAAATACAACATAAAGTAGGCAGGCTGCCTGTTCAATGACATGATGTTTGAACCCTAATTTGATTAGGGATAGACATTATCTATATAGATATATCTACATATAGATATTAACATTTGTGATGATAAACTACAGAATTTTATGAAAAACCAAATGCCATGAAACTAACACTAAAAATCGCTCAATGTGAAACTAAATTCAACAAGACATTTGGAGCAGTCTGTGGGCTGCTATAGCATTAAAGGTCTCACTTCAGTAAATATTATTTGTAAAGTGCAAATCGGGTACCAATTGGTAAAAGTAGAGCAATTAGCAATAGCATTCCATTAGTTTCTATGGCAACTGCATCAGATCACATGAGGTACAATAAATAAAATCACCATTTATCCTTAAATAAAATAACCGAAAAGTACATTATGTGAACAGGCTGTGTATCTTCAACCAGCTTGCTGAGGATGGATTATTACTACTCTGCATCTATAATTATCACTTCCCAGACAATAAAAGAAGGGTCGGCAACGAAGAATTAACCTCAGACCTTAATATTATTAATTTTTTTTACAGGCAATTACAAAGTACATTTCTTTATAAAAAAATTGATATTAAATGTCGGTCCTGCTTCTCATTTTTGCTTCAATTGCATGAGAAACACAAGCTATAGGTAGTTTCGATGAATGCATTGAGTTATAGTAAATACTGTGACGCCTCTTCTTTTAAAGGGACATTACCCTTATTAACTATAAAGAAGAGACACACAGAATTCCCCGTCTAGCCCTCGTCGTCGGTCTCGTCTGCTGGAAGGCTGATCCATATATCTATCACCTACCGGGGCACACGTTTAGTAAAATAGTCTTTTGACTAATAGGGATTTCACTTTTCTACTTCAATGCTGTTTACATCACAAATTGCTGGAGAGAGATTTGGCTGCGGATTTTATCACACGGTTTCCATATAAGCCATGATGTTACTTAAGATCCTAACTACAAAATATTTTTTTTTATGAGACGAAACGACTCGGCTTTATAGTCTTCTCACCGTTGTGTTCTATTAATATTAACCTGAACATTACTGTCTAGGCATTTAACCCCTTAATGACAAAGCCCGTACCTGCCTTGTTTCCAATGGGTTTAGGGACCGCCCGTTGTCCTTAAGGGGTTAAAACCTCCAAATGGACATCTCGGTGCAGCACGATTTCCTCTAAACCCGATATATTGGAGCCAGTGACTCATCCCAAATATGAGCGGAATTCGAGACGTCATTTTATACCCTGTAAAGGAATGTCCATTTCCCCAGAACAATACCTCTGTGGGCCGTTTAATATTTACATGCGAAATGTTGGGCTGGCATGCAAGGAGTCAGACTGGTTCTGAATGTCGTCGGAGAATGAAGTCATGAACTTTGTGTCAATACGGACGTAAGTTTATAGTAATGGAAAATTTAGAGAAAGTAGATATTCTTTCCGCTTCCCCGCTTAAACCCTTCACATATCTGAGGGAAGGCCTCGAGACATTGACTTTGTAGCAAAGAGGTGGGAAGATGACCTCTTCAGAACCAGATGAGGAACCTTTGGTAGGCCTCACCCTGTTAAATGAATCTTTAGGTACATGGGAAGACACCAAGGCGAGCTGACCTCATGAGGTTCTGAAGCTCAGCATTATTTTGGGCCCATTTCCTGCTTTCTTCACTTTCGCCATCTTTCTTTTCTTTTATGACATGAGAAGTGAGGAAAAAGCCTAGCGATACCCCCCTTGTTACTGAATTCTCCATCCGTTGAGAAGGTGTAATGGTTACAGGAAGGAGAGCAAATATGATGTCATAGCCTTGCACAGCCAGGCCCTAACATCACAAATCATGAAGTGAGAAAAAACAGAAAAGGTAAAAAGGTGCAAAAATACAAAAAAAAATTGCCTGTAAAACAATTACCATCCCAAGGTGGTACGATCCCTTTAATTAAGCATTCTCATATAGCCATTGAGCCTGTTGCATGTATATCACATCCCATATTGCAGACATAATCAAAGCCAAACATAAGGTTTTCAAGTAGAAAATGCATTTTTTTATTTGATGAGCTTACCTATCAACGCATAACTGCTGATCATCCCACAATCAAACCAATGTTTATAGTAAAGGGTTTACCAGGTTACATAATTTGATATCCACATTTCAGTATCCACATAGATGTATCGGTATCATATTGGGATAAAGAACTTGAATTCATATTCTAAAACTTTATTACTTCCAGCTGTGTCATTCTGTAAATTAATTGTACAGTGCTGTGGAATATGACGGTGCTATATAAACAACAATAATGATAATAATAATACAGTAGATTGGTTGAATAATTAAGTGGTTAATAATGTATTATAAATAGCACAATTCTTTGTGGACAGCAAATACCAAATCAATGCCCATGAAATCAGCTTCCATATTATAAAAACGGAGAAATATATAGGTCTTCATTTGAAGGTGATACTTTAAGTGTAAAAGATATTTTGTAACTTCAAAAATCTCTTACTTAGATCAGAGAGACCTCAGAGGTCCCAAAAGCTTATGTGGCTTTAGTTTTTTTTCTATGTTGGCTTCATAATAGGTTCCAACTTAAACTAACGACTCCATCTTCTTTTGGGTTAATAGGGCTACTACTAATAATAATTTTCCTTTAGGTTTGCAGACCTGCAGAACTAAGATGTTTTAAAACTAAAAAAGATGTCCTACTATCTGTGGTTTGCCACTGCCATCTAGTGTCTAGAATTGTTACAGCACCTTCAACGATAACATTTAAAACCCTAAGAGAGAACCCCTAATGACCTTCATGATAATACGGACATTTTTTGTAAAAAAAAAAAAAATAAATTCCTGAAGACAGCCTGTGAATGTTTTAAACAAATTGCAGAAGGGGAAAACACATTTTGGAGCCCAGATGGCACCTTTCTGGGGATTGTCTTTAGTAGCCTCATTACAAGCATGAGGTGAGACATGGGGCAGGGTAGCAGGAGATGCATAGGATGACTGGGGTGAGTCTTTAGGGTTACATTGGGCCCCACTGGTTCTTGACCCTAAATAAGGCCAAGGGTGCTGGGTATCTCCATCGTGACACAAATACACAGCTTCAACTCCTGACCCAGAGCTATTTCAAGATAGAGATTATCTGATAACCAACACCATTACCTGATAACATTGCTATAACATGCAATATAAACCTTCCAGCTTCCTAGTAATTACTTTACAACTTAACCTAGTGACAGTAAAAACAAAAAATATAATCAAGTATGGATTACTTACATTAAAATGTTTAAAAAAACAATTATAGGAGTTAACAAGGAAAGACTAAACTGCGAGGAGATCACTGAAAATCGTTTATACGGTATAGTTTAATGTCTATGGATTTTAGGCACCCCTAGTGGTCATTATGTGCTACTGCATCTTTATAATGTGCATTCAGAATGTGAAATCCTAAAATGATGACTACAGGTGGCATAAATCTTGGTTTTCAAACTCTTTCAATCATTGATAAGAATTGTACGACTACAGCCGCCAAGGGCACTTTATTTCTCAAGAAGCCCTTTCTAAACTTCAAAGAGACCCGAGGCTAACCGGTAAATATGAACAAAGACCAATCATGTCTTTTCAGAACCATAAAAACATCAAAAGATGAAATAGTGAGAATGAACTTTAGATAATAATTTAAGGAATGACTAACAGAGCAAAACAGAGCCACAGAGGGTGTGGTGTTTGCATAAGGTTGTACAAGGTTTTAAGATTGTGAAAGGGATTACCTATAGAATGTCATAGAGTAGTGTGAAACTCCTGAAGCTTAGATATGTTTTCACTCCTTGTTAAGCTGAGTTCACAGTTGCAATAGTTTGTATAGTCATCTGCATCATTCAAACACTCATTTGTTCAAGTTGTATTTTGACGCATGGTGTGATCCTTCGGGACCATGACAGACCATCTCTGTTGCGTTCAATTTGCGTACAGTTTTTACCGCAGTGTAGAATAGACGTTAGATAGAAACATAGAATTTGATGGCAGATAAGACCCATTCGGCACATCTAGTCTGCCCATTTTTCCTGCTGCAAAGAATCAGACCTTAATCAGTCTGTAGTCTTTGATCCATTATTGATGGGAGGCTGTTCCATTCATCTACCATGCTCATACTGAAACTTCCTCGCATTACTAAAGCCTAAGTCTAAAGCTTTAAAGTTTCGTGTTCTAACATTTCTCCCAAATACCCCCCACTGTAGTTTGTTGATTCCATTAAAGCAATTAAATGTTTTGATGACAGATTTTTCTCTTCTCTTCTCTCATCTTAGATTCAGGAGCCATATGTCTAACCCATGCATGTTTAAATTCACTCACTGTATTACCCCCTACCACTTCTGCTGTGTGTATAGCAGTGCTAACAAGCATTGTGCTGTGCAAATGTGTATACATTATATATATTTGTGTGTATATATATATATATACACACACACACACACAATCAATATAACGACAGAAGCTTGGCGTTCGTGTAAAGACACTGTGCTAGCGATCTGTATTTAAATCTCAATACTACAGGTTTCTGACACTAATACGGAACCTATTGAGACAAGTGAGCAGGATGGTGTGTATGTTAAACATGTTGTGTGCCTAAGATATAGCCATATCTGCCAAAACGTCTCAAGGAAAATGTTACTAAGTGCGTATAAATATTGGTGAAAGGATACAGAATGGGGTCTCCATATTTTGTTGGGTTATAGCACCACCTGCTGGACAATGGTGAAATAGCAATAGCAAATGCTGGCTAACTTGTCATGCTTCACTCTCATTCATTACATTTTGATATGTTCACTGTATATGCATAGGGGCAATTATATATCTATATATCATCAAATGATAATAAAGCCAGCACTCACGGTCTTCAATAGTACTTTAGTTTTTATTGCAAGACGCTAAAATATCGACGTTTCAGTCCAACTTGTGGACTTTCATCAAGACAAAATATATACCGCCGTATATGTATTTTCCGGCATATAAGACGACTGGGCGTTTAAGACGACCCCCAACTTTTCCAGTTAAAATATAGAGTTTGGGCTATACTCACCATATAAGACTACCCCTCTACCCAGTATACAACAACCAGCCAATCACTGCAAGCGATGTACCTTACCGGTGATTGGCTGGTTGTTGTATACAAAGCCTGCTTGGATTGGGTGGGTCAGCTGTTCCTAACACATGCCTGTCCACACACACATGTATAGACATACACTGCCCTCACACACCCCTTCCTTTACACACATATACACGTACACGCCAGCTTACAAATACAAATATGCACATACACTGCCCTTACACGTACACTGCCCATACACCGCACTTATACAATACATACACTGCCCCTTACACACACACACACACCACACACATATAATATTATATATTATCCACACATACTAACATACAACCTGTCTATGACTACACATTTATACACTGCCCTCACCACACACACACACACACACACACATATATACACCAGCTTACAAACACACAAATACCTACACTGCTCTTACACACACCTGACCATACATATACACTGATCATCTTACACCAACATACATACACTGCACTCACACCCCTTTCTCATCTTCTATCTTCTTTCTTCCATCCAGCCGTGGGAGCGCGAGGTCTGTTATTTCACACCTCTGCTTTACTGCTCCCTCATCACCATGCGCCGGCAATTGATGCCGAGTGCCGGGACATGACGTCATCTCCGCCCTCGGCATCAATAGCCGGTGCGTAGTGATTAGGGAACACGGAAACCGAGGTCTGAAGTGCCAGACCTCGAGCTCCCTAATGTTGGGCTAGTTAGAGGGAGGTCGTGATCTCCTCAACCAGCCCTACTCGGGGAGATCACGATCTTGCACCTACCACGGCACGGCCACGGCTTCTCCGCTCACCCCTCCCCTAGAGATTTGTGGCTTTGTGGGGAATCTCCGGCTCGGTACGTTTCAGTACCCGGCGTATAAGACGACCCCCAACTTTTGAGAAGATTTTCACGGGTTAAAAAGTCGTATATATATATATAGGAACTGCAAGCAACTTTAAAAAGGAACTTTAGCAATCCTAAGCACAACTGCCTATAGCTTGCGTCTTCTGTTTGTCAATCAGTGTAATTGAAGATACTTTGTTCAACGCTATAAGGACGAACCTGCTGGATACTCCAATTGCTCCCCCTGCTGGTCAATTGCAATTATTGTAATTCGCAATGTAGTCCTTTGGAGCCTTGCTTGCTTTGTGATCAGCACAAACAGATCACAAAGAGGAGAGCCAGGAAAATAGTTCCTCCCCCTTCCTAAAAGTTTTTAAAAAAATTAAGGGGAAAAAATGAAATATAAATAAAAAAAGATTGGGAGCCGAGTAACCTCATCAAGACATCACAGGAACAAAAAAAAAATGTACAAGTCCCAAAGGGATCTGAGTCATACTGCAATGGAAAGGGTGCAAAAGCCCCCCCAAAATAAAATGTGTATCACTACCCACAATATCCTTAAGCAAAACAGTATTAAAAATATGCAATATTGGGTAATATTTAAAGCATGGATGTGGGTATGACTGTAATCAGATGTTGCTGAACATAAATTGGACCTTTGTTTGCCTATGGCGTTTACAGTATATTAGAGCATTTAAAATTGCAAAAATCTTTTTTCTTTTAAATATATTTTTATCATCTATTACCACTCTCATGTTTTATGTATTTATATTTTAAAAGAAAGTCCTACTTCTCCTGAACAAAATTGAGAAAAATATCATCCTACGCACGGCAAGTATAAACGTTATGAAAAAATAAAAAAAACATATATATTTTTTTTTTCATAAATGTTTTATTTATTTTTATTTCATTTTTTATGTTTACCATTTTTTTTTACCTGCTGCAAACCCTAAAATAATTTACATGCAAAATAACAAATAAATCCATTAGTCAGGTAATTTTATTTTTTTTTCTAACTATTCGTTGTCCAGCTCATGATGACAGAAAGGGGAGAGACAGAACATAGAAAAAAAGACACTGCCTATAGCAGGGGCCTCCAACGTGTGGCCCATGGGCCAAACGCAGACCGTCGGACATTGCCGTGGACCCATATTCAAGGGCGGGGGGGGTGAATTTTCTGCTCTCTTAAAGCATGTGACGAGAAACCATTACATTGTTTTTGGTCTTAGAAACACTGTGCTAATGATGTTGAAATAAAAATAGATATTTAACAATTAGTCTACTGTTCTCCCACTGCCAGAACCCAGTCTGTCTTCAGGTTTTAAGAACAGGAAAATGAATTAGACCTGGGGCTGATTGTATTGATTTACCTAGTCCTAAACCGAGAAAAATACGCTGAGGCAGAACGGATATACATATATATATATATATAAATAAATGTTTAATAAAAATTTATTACAATACTAATTATATAAAAATTGTACAGTAAATAAGGTGAACATAGGTAATGTAGGTATGTAGAGTGTCAAATAGTGTAAATTTTTGGGTATAATGTGGTATTCAAGAATACACCTGCCCATGGTTGGACTCATCCTTATATCTCGTCTAGATTCCTTAGACAAAGCCACAAAAATAGTCACACAATGATATAAAAAAATTGTATTTATTACAATATAAAAACATACAAAGTAGCAAATGGTTTCTTACAATCCAAAATAAGACATGAAATAGTCATGTATTTAGTTTTATTCAATTGTTCATGGAATTATTTTCTACAAAAATACTTTAATATAAAGTACAAGTTTATTTGTAACAAGTGGAAAAATATGTACAACTCAAACTCCCAGTTTTATGAGCAGCATATATTTTAATGATACACAATATATACCACATTGATAGAGGATAAAAGAAAAATATCAACCGGCTGAGTGTCATACTGATCTCCTATAGAAATCTATGTAATATGTCTTTATTTCGCGTTACAAGCGCCTTCAAGTCCAGAAAAGCACATTTTGGATTAGGAAAGTTTTTTTCACATTTTACATCGCTGATAATACGATGCCAGCAAACCTTGTATTGCAGTTTTTAGGGTATTAAACTGAATTAAGAACCAAGGATTTGTCAAATCAACTTAAACATTAAATAGCAGGCAGAGTTTCCAGAAAACAGCACCGTAGAGTCTGGTCTCGCACCTAAAATCGAATCCTGAAAGATTAGTTAAAATACTTTCAAAGCGTATTAATAAAACAAAAAAACTTTATATAAGCTAAATAATAATAATAATAAAAATTCTGTTAGTGTTTCAGCTCCGGGTCTTTCCTGTGGGGAAAATAAAAGGTTAGGTGGGCGCACATGAATAATTTAACAAGGGTCCAAAAATTTAATGTGATCACTAATCAGCCCTGCAAAGAAATAAAGAAAATTAAAAATGGTGGTTCAGCTGGATAGTGACCTGGGAAAGAGCATTAGTTAATATCCGCTTCAGAAAAGTGCTATTAAAAAGGAAAATGCATTTTTAGTACACTTTATAATTAAACCATTCATACCAGCTCAGAACCTATTTTAAATGTAAGTCCTAAAATTACTTTTATTTAAAGTAAGCACAACATATATCCGATATATACATTTATATATAAAAGAGAAAACGAAGAGCCAAAATGTCTTCAATTGATTTAGCGTTTAAACAACATTAGAAGCATGGCAACATTAACACAAGCAATATGCTTTGAGGTTGAACTGCTCAATCTACCAGGGGTTCAGATCAGGTTTGCAAGCCCAGTGGCAACAAAGGCTTTGTATATTTGTATATTAGATGGTACCCACAATAAACCCATAAAAAATACCTACAGCAGTATTGTAAGTTTAAAAAAAAAAAATATTGATATAAAAAAAATAATAATTGAGGGATACTGATATAACAGGGATTTAAATAACCCTGCGTTGCACAGGGCCTGATTAGGGTTCTAAAAACAAATTAAAAAAAAACACAGAAATTGATAACGCCATTGTGGAATACACCATACGGTAAGATCCAATTTGAATCAGACTTTAAGACTGGAAATCAAATCCCATTTGTACAATGAACTCAATGCATTGGTTTGAAAATATTTCTAAGTGGCTACATCTGAAACAAATCCACAGGATTTACACCCAGACCGCAGTTGCATTTTTGGACAGACTTGTCTATTTTTATAGCTTTACTATGGCACATTAGACAATTATTCCACAAAAAAAGGAAATATTAAAGCAGAAACTAACATGCAAAATTTCACAGCACAAACAACCTGTTGTATTTGAATATCTCTCTCACCTGTGTTAAAGGCTGACCAAAGTCACCTTTCTACAGCCTGAAATAGTACATAGCAGAATACAGCTGCCGGAAAAATCAAACAATTCAACTCACCAACTTTTCTTACAGGGGAAAAGTAGGCTCTTTAACCCCGTAAGGACAATGGACCGTCCTTAAATCCATTAAAACCAATGCATTGTGAGCCCGTACATGTACGGGCTTTGTCCTGAAGGGGTTAAAATGCATAGTTTAGCCTGAGTTTCACCCCTTCCCAACTGTCAGGTTGTCTTTACTACTTTTTTAGACTTTGCTAACAAAAAGTTATCAAATGCTGGAGGAAAAAAACAAAACAAAAAGGGTACAAATTTGGCAGCCCTTTGCTCTGCCTGACAGCAATCCAGGACGGAATAATTAGCGTTCAAAATAAGGTTGGGGGTCAAAAAGTAGATACAGCTATTAACGTTTAAATATAGCGCTAAAACCTGACGTAAAAAATATTGTATAGCAAAACCGATTCCTTGTTATCCCATGGACATATCTTAAACAACTTATAAAACTCAAAAAGTGCAGAAACAAATTAAAAAATTGTGAATGAAAAGATTGTTTGAGCCCTCTGGCATTCTCCTTTCTGTGAAAAAAATAAAAATTAAGTACAAAAAGGACATAAATATAAATGCTCAAATACAACAGCGACAATTCCAGTAAAGTGCTTTTTGTTTTAAGTTTTATACGAACACAGAGGACACGAGAACATGTTTACCTTTATATCTATATATCTATACATTAAAGAAACATGTTTAGGAGTGCAGGGCTTTCCAGTCTGAGAGTTCATGTTCAGCACGCTAGTAGGGAACTTTTATATTTGAGTTCTAAGGTGAGGTTGTTCTACAAACTGGTGATCTAGAGTAGGCTCAATACATCCTGGGTTGGCAGCAAGTATATATTACACATTTCCAAATACTAGCACACCTGGGAGTCCCTATAGTTATGGTTTTGCTGCAGGTAGAAGATGTACGTACAGAACAATCGTACACCGGAGCGATATTTGGAGAGGACATGCCATAAATTAAATTCTACCAACAGGAGAGATACCGTGTTTAATAAATGCCCACCTAATCAGAAAATGGACTCAAACACATATTACGTCACACTAAATGATGGTTATCATTGTAGAGATAAACTACATGAAACACCTTTTCAAGAACAGCTAAGGTGAGAACACATGAAACGTTAAATATTAACAAAATGAGTTCCCTTAATATCTATTAGGAATGTTAAATAAATAAATATATAAAAAAATCATTTGGTGGGCACCGCAAACCAATGGACGCACAAAACTACAATATAAATGGCGGGCTGGATGGAAGAAAATATATGTCACCGTGTTAAATAATCCAGTTTTATCTTTTGGTCATAAAAAAAACAAACAAAAAAAAACCCAGAATTTGATTAAATATCATTGCCTCAATAAAAGCAGGAGAACTATTATTTTTAGGTCTAGTGTAAGAAATTACCCATCCTCCGTCAGTAGTGGAAACACCAAAAATACATTTGATCGCGAGGCACTGTGACATTAAATGATCTCGTAGACCAGTTTTCAGTACACTTAACAATAATATCCCTGAGGAGAAAGGTCTACTTTCAAAGTTTTAGCATTTATTTACGAGGAAACACTTAGCAACACCAAACGCGAAGGCTTTCCCTACAAATGGATGTTGACTAGGTGATGTCCACTACCTGCCAAGAAACCGTGTGCATTATACGGTGTACATAATAACCATTTTACATATAAAAGAAAAAAAAAAAGACAGAAATAAATAAAAAGCAAAACGAAAAGTTAACTGAAACAATAAATGGAACAAAATTATACAAATGACACCTAGAAGACGTTTCTATGAATAGACTTGACGAGCGAGGATGTAAAAGGGGCAAATAAAAACCAAGCCAGAAAAAAAAACAAACACTCCACCCATTTTTACTCCTTAAATTTAAGGATTAGAATAAGAAAACAAATAAAATTATAAAAAAAACACGAGTTTGGATACAATAGCCGACTTAACCAATTTTCTTTATAAAATTGAATACACACAATTTTTTTTTTTTGTTCAAAATTAAAGTCCATCTGGGTAAAGACATTCTAGTGGAACCTTAATTTAAAAGCTTCGTTTTCAATATGTACAGTTAACGTGAAACGCATTGTCCATCAATGTTCTAACGCATGATATGATAATAAGTGAATACAGATAATGGTTGCACTAGATCTTTCAGGAAGGCCATCTTTTTAATGTTTGATAAGTTAAAGAAAAGAGTACCTCTGCTTCCCTATTTTTCTTTAAAAACACTCACAAAAAAAAAGAAAAAAATATTTTAAATTAGAATAAATGAAAATAACCAAAATAAGATAACTAAATAAAAAAGGCATTAAACAGATCACTTAGGAAGAGGTAACATTACAGAAGCGTAATTTGGAGCAATTAAGATTAGGATGGACCTTAAAAACCTACTCAGGCAAACTTTGTTATTCTTTATGACTCCTCTAGTTGAGTAGACTATATATATACACATGTCGTATAGTAATTAGGTGACAGGAACGATTGTTTAATTAAAAGAAAAGAAGTGGCTCAAGAATACAAGAAATTAGAAGTTCTTGAGAAATATAATCTCAGAGAATTCCCTAAAGTACTTTAAAGACTGAAACGGTAATAATCGACGGGGCAAACCTAGCAAAGACGATTCCTATCTCAAGCGCTAGTGAGAACTATCGTAAAGACATTACGTTAACATTTCCAGGGGTCTTCATTAAAGTGTTTTTCATTTCATCCCTTCCTAAACCAAGACGACAGAGGACATGGTACATAAGCAAAGCAGAGAATGTCTCAGAAAGTCTAATGGGTCTCTATAACTTAACGAGGCATGTAGATCAACATGCATATAGAACTATCAGTAGGGAAGTGTTAAAAACCAGTAAAGGAAGAGCATCAGTCACTTAATCCCCATTTGTTAATGGATCCGTCTCTCAAAAGGGAAGTGTTGGCTCAAGTGAGGTTTGCCTCATGCCCGATGACCACCGGCGCCCACCTCCATTACTCACTGAGTTTAGATGCGCATTGACCTGATAAACAATCCTGACCACTGCTACTAACCCAGCGGAGTTACTGATCGCATCTCAATGAGGTGCCCTAGACACAAACTTGTGATTTGGAACAGACTTCTGCCTAAAACAGAAAAAAGAAAATCTACTGAAGTACAGCCTCCCCGGATATTACATTTAACTTTTAAAATGTAACACCGTGATTTTTTTTATATTAAGAAAAACAGCTTTACCAAATTGTGCATGTTTTAGACAAGGACTAGCTGCTTATAAAGAGATACATGCGCCAATGAAGCCATACTGGTATAACAAGACACACTCGGCCAGACACCTGAAATAAACAGAAGAGGTACTCGTTACCTGACCTACATTAATCAGGGCGATCCATTGCCAAAAAAGGTACCTTTAAATAAATGATACATGCTCCAGATTATAAATCCATAGTTATAAGAGCAGGGTATTAGTTGGGCTGTTGAAACAATATCTTGAGAGGCTGATACATTCTTATCAAGACCATTGTGTGGAGTTCCGAAGGAATATTCCAAAAGACCGCCCAACAAGATAAAATATGCGTTATTTACATAAGTCTCCTCTTAACTGACTTTCCCGTACAAACCTACAGGATATGAATACAATGCTTTGGGAAGTTTGTTTGTAAATCAGTTTATTTTTTTTAATTTTTTTTTGTAGCTACCTACGATATATAGATGAGAAACAACACTATATACAAATATTAAGCAACGACCTTCGGCAGAATTAAAGGGCTGCTTGTCAAGAAACCACTTGAATCCACAACCAAAAAAAGCTAACAAAGCGATCCCAAAATGCTGCACGGTAAAAGAAGCAGGGAGAACGAAAGCATCGAGATGATACGTATTTATAAATATATATATCTTTTTTTTTTAATATAAAAGCTATTCTAGAATGTGCCACTTGCTAAGCCTTGCGTTTCCGTAATTAACTCAACTCTCATTTGTTTTGTACACAGCTCTGAAGATAAGTGTAACCATTATCAGGTATTCTTAATGATAAAAATCCTTTTTTCCTATCATGTATTAAACTTAAGTTTGCAGTCTCTGTTCACACAGAGTCAGACTAACATGCAAGATACATATGTAAGGACAGAAATAATATTAAAAAAAAAAAAGGACAGTTTGTGGTTGTTGCCCAAAGTTTCTGTAACACTGCGATTAGTCTTTGTCCGAAAAAAGAAGAAAAAAAACACAGGCGTCTGATCAGTTATTTTCTTCAGGAAATCCAAAAAAACGCAAATTCAAAATCTTGTATTCATCTGTTTTTCTGGAGAACAGCGGTCGTCTCAGCTTCCGTGTTAATAAATCGCATTATTCCCCAACCAGTGACACATTGATGTGTGACAAATCTATCATATGTCTGAAAGAATTTATACAAAACAGTTAATAGAACTATTGGGGGGAGGGGGCACGCAAAGGCAAAAAAAAAATTAAAAAAAATCACAATTTGATAGTCCGACAGAGAAAGTACGGGTCACTAAAATATATTACGTTCAGTAGACTCAAACTAAATGTACATATTTGTGATACTCCATTGTGTAACTTTGTAAAACAAAGCTGGGAGCATGCAGTCAAGTTGTGGTTGCAACTTCAATATACATTATGGGGGACCAACGTTGGCAACTTTCTTCTTTGGCAAGTTTCAAGCCGTTCCTACATAATGCATAATTTAACTGGTGAGGTGACCTTTGAGAAAGCTCACCAAGTCAGCAAAAAAAAAAAAATATCCAATGTATTAAAGTATTTAATAATAAATTATCAACCTTCCTATAGAAGCAACTCTGTAGAGTTGGTTCTCCAAGATGTGCAGTGAAGGCCAAGAAGTGACTGCAAACTCCCGCTTTAGTGGCAAAACTCTAAAGTGCTGCGTCAGCCCAGTTTGGGGATTTTCATATTACTAAAATTCTATAAGGGGTCTTGAAGCCCCTTTCTGGGAGTGGAAACTCTCAATGAGCCGACCTCAAACAGTGGAGAGTTCCATCCATCGCCTACTAAGCAAAGCACTCCTCACTTTCCATGGACTCAACGGGACTATACTAAACAAAATGTAACATTGAAAAGGAAAAAAAAAAAGTCTACACTATAATGATATAGAATGCAATAAGGTAGTAAACCCCCCCCCCCCACCACTATTTATAAATCAGATTTATGGTGCTTACTGTAAAAAGGGCAAATAACAGTTCACTGAACTTTTAAAATTGAATTATAAAATCTACCTTCAACTTTACATATCGAGGACTAATAAAGATTATATTGGTGTAGAGAGCGTAACAGAGTATGCTGCAGGTTGAAAAAAAAATATCAAATTTGAGTAGGTTCAAGTATTTGGAAGGGAAACCCGTTTACTTTTCATAAAGCTATTCTTTTAAGGCTAAGGCGTATATGTGATAACGTTCAGATCCACCAAGTTAGACTTGCACAAGATTTCAATGGCCAGAAAAATGTATGAAAAGCACATGAAATATTTCTCGGTACCTGTGGAACTTCTGTTGGAACGCCGAAGCGTGATGCGGTTCTTTAAACGTCGCTATGGCCTTTCGCTCGTGTGGAAACATCTGGAAACTCTGCAACGAGACAGAAAAGCAGTGCGATGTTACAACAGCCGTCTGGAAGCCTGAAATACAAGCTGCAGATTTTTCAGCCAGTCTACACGACCGTGAATGTCGGGAAGTACGTGGTCTTCATTAGACGTACAATGCGGTGCTTTCCTATAGGAAAAGATTCATGGGAAGACAGATGGATATCACACTTAAACAATAAAGCGACATTGTAGTGTGTGATGGGAGTCCTATGTGCTGAATGATTTATACCCTTACCCATGTCACCACTGCTGCCAATTTTGAACCATTTGATTCTTATTTCTTCCTCACCCGCATACTACGCCTGGCCTTTAATGCCTTTTAGTGTAACTTGGAAAAAAAAAAACTCAAGAAAAAAAAAAAGCAGATTGCCTTTGTACACAAGGGTGTCTGGGATTTAAATTTAGCTTCTGTATTCTAGAGCCCCGGTTCATAGAAAGCTAACTTGGCACCCCTTTATTCTTGCGCAACAAGGCTTATTAACAGTAAACATTAATATAAAAATGTAAAATAAAATGAAACTAAAGGTCATTGATGATAATTATGAAAAGTGAAGCATGGATTGCTTTGGGATTTCATAGCCATGCTTAAGTGTAAAGTTATCATATGGTAAACTACAACACATTTAAGATATTGTTTGATATGTATCCATCGTAGCAAACTGAATGACCTATACATATCTATATAGGAAAAGATTGTTACCGTCATTTAAAGAAAGTGTGTAAGATATTGACAAGAATATTCACGGTGAACAGCGGTTTTATAGTAAGCGCTTCATTAAAACTTTAATAAAGGCTGGACCCATACGTTCTCTGAATAGCACATTTAATAAATCTTATACTTATTATTCGATAATTAAAGTGCTAGAAGAATGAAAATAGAACTAGGAAGAATGTTAAAGTGGATCAGTGGAACAGCCAATACATTTGGTTAGGTTGGCTTAATGAAAAACAACGGAAATACGCTTAAAAAGGCTCAGCAGTTGCCTCTAGTATTTCTTTGAACCTACCTGCAATGCATTTAAGCTCCCTATGCTACTCCTTGGGCACTAGTTGGGGCAAAAAACAAGTTATTTGAGAAACACTGGTCGGGCTGCAGTTATCTGTCTGGCCTATACAGTGCTTCCGATGGCCGTGTTCACATCTTGTGCCTAGGCTTGTAGTCCAACGATGAACAAAGAAAATCCATACTTTGTTTTTTCAATTTGACCAAAGTCTCTTTAGGACCCAAACCCCTGAGCGGCTCTTATCTAGGAGCGCAGAATGTTTGCTGGGTATGAGGGCATCGCAGGGCTCTACAGCGCTAAAAGTCAAGATAATGTGCTTAGAAACAGCAGAGATGGATTTATGAAATGATTTGTCCATAATTTTGGTGCGTGATAGTTCATGACCTATTGATAGCTTTATGAACGCTAAAGTGACTTGGTTATTTAGTGAAGCGCACATTTACAAAAAGTCTCTCCGGCTATCTGAAATGATGAAAGCTTTTTTGTTTCCTCTAAATTGTCTAAAGACAACCCCAAACATTAATAACTGGTTTAATGATAACGTGGTCTTATCATAGTGACCTCCAGAAAGGCTCTCAGTCGCTACACTGATCACACTTTCTTTTTTGTAACCACGTCAAATCAATGTAATATATAAATTACTGTGTTTGAACCAGTGCCAACCCATATGAGATAAGTGATAGATGTATTTGATAATGTAAGAGGTTCAAAGATTTTTTTTATATATATACATATAAAGGAAATGGGGAAAAATGTTTTGTACAATATCGCGTGTCTGTATGAAAAAGAGAAAAAAAAAAAATCCCTTCGGAGGGATTGTCTGCGATTCCATCAGAGATCATCCCATTTATTTCTTGTGTAATAAAAATACTGAGATTTGCTTGAGACAGGCAACCTTATTTATTATACAGCAAACGACAAACCATTATCACCAGTTACATTGTGTACAACATTAGTGAACAATAATTACGTTAAGGTCAACAACGGTTAGCAAGTTGCAGAACGTTATTACAATGCGTTCCATTCAGGCGGTTGGTACATTTCACAGCGTGGGTGATGGGGCTCCTCACTCACATGGATCATCGATTATATGGGTTTAAACACAAAAAGATAAATGTAGAACGGCTAACGACATAATTGCTGCACTTCTGAATTTTTTTCCCCCAAAAAACTACTGTCCAAAATTAACATGACCAGTGAGAAAATGCTTGAAATGCTACATTAATAAGAAAGGATGCTATCATTGAAATAGATATCAATATTCCACCACAAAGTGCTCGAGGCAGACCTTTCGAGGGCAAGAAGTGCAAATAGAGGTAGAAACTCCGAGGTATCTTTTGGGCCTCATATCTATAAGCAGGGATATTCCGAAAAAATTCAGGATGGCTGGCAAGATGTTACTGTTCTGGTTTACTTGAGACCATCTTGGCATAATTAAGACGCTAGTATCAAGTAAAAAAAAAAAGTGGTAAACACCAAACCATCATCAAACTAAACCCCACAGCAGCATGAATACATTCGCGGGATTTTAGAACACTTGTAAAAACCCCCAAACCATCCAATGTGCATTAATATACATATCTGGAGATGGGAAGGACCCTTTAAACCCAAGCAGTAAACAAACATCTTAAGTGCATAGGAGGGCAAGCAAAAACTAGCTTTATGTGCTTTTTGACAAAAGTTAGTAAGTAATCCTCACGAGAACATTCGGTCGACATGCCTCGGGAGGAACTAATTCTGAGAATTCTCTGTACGTATTATCCTCCAGCCTCCTGTCAAATTCATAAAAAATATTACCATTTATCCACGATAATGTACATTATTCACTAGAAAGTAGTGTCCTACAAGGTATCACCATCCTTAAGTTATATTCTGACAAACACTGCCGTTCAAAAGTTTGGGGTGACTTAGAAATGTCTGTTTTTGAAAGATAAGCAAATTTTGTACATTAAAACATGAAATGGTTTAGAAATGCAGCGCAGACAGGGTTAACGTTCTAAGTGACTAACGTAACTGGAAACAGCTGGATTTTTAATGGAATCTCTTCATAGACGTACAGAGACCCTTTATCATCTGTGTTTATGGCCTTGTATCACTGCATATGTGTGTTTATGGTTTATCACATACTTGTGTTCTATGGTTTATATCATATAATGTTGAATGTTATCATATCACTTCGTTGTGTTTATGGTTTATATATCAGCTCCTGTGTTCCTAATGGGCTTTATCACTCATCCACTCCTGGTGTTCCTATGGCCCTTTATCACTCCATCACTCCTGTGTTCCTATGCCTTTATCCTCCCATCACTCCTGTGTTCTATGGCCCTTTATCACCTCCCATCAATCCTGTGTTCCATATGGCCTTTATCCTCCATCACTCTGTGTGCAATGCCCTTTATCACTCCCATCACTCCTGTGTTCTTATGGCCCTTTAAATCACTCCTGTGTTCTAATGGCACGTTGTGTTCGCTGATCCAAAGTTTAAGTTTTACAGCCATACATTTACTTGTTTTTCACAAAAACAGTGACCCCAAACTTTTGAACGGTATAAACATATCCTTCCTATTATAGGAACCCAAACCCCCAAAACACATTTTGTGAGAATTTATGTTATGTCAGCCTAAAAAAAGGTATCAACCCCATGACTATAAAACAAGAGTAAAAAAAAAAAAAGAAAGAAAGCAGCTTGACATATATAACCAATAATAATCCGCTGCTATGGCGGCCGCCTCTGAGAAACTGCCCTGAGTTTGTTAGGGGTGCTGCACTTTGGGTAAAAAACACAGGCCTGTCATAGCACCCCTCGTACGAGAGGAACGTGGAGTCACCCCAGTCGTACGATTAAGCGAGGAACAATAATACGAGATACATATTTGAGAACCAAAGAAAAATTTGCTATCAAGGGAGTTTAAGAGCCAGTCCTCATTTTATATCATATATCTATATATATCTATATATATAATGGCAGGGTGAGAATGGCATATTGCCTACTTGTAATGTTCCCGTTACCACTTAGTGTGGATAACGGCAATGCTCTGAAACATATATAATTCTGCAATGATTACATTCAGATACGCTGTGGTTAATATAGTTGATTAACCCCTTAATGACAAAGCCCGTACATGTACGGGCTCAAAATGCATTGTTTTCAATGGGTTTAGGGACCGCCCATTGTCCTTAAGGGGAAACATTGTATGGTTGGTCAGATCTCTAGACCGGGAAGCCCACACTCTTTATACAATTTAAGATATTTTGGGTTCCACCATCGAACCCATCCTACGTATGAGGACTGCCTCCAATAAAACATATCGGATTATTCTGCTCGGTTACATGGAAGGGAAAGTCATATGAATCTCAGGGCAGTTTCTAGGCAGACAGTCTGCCTTAGCAGGGGTAAAACATTTAAAAATGGCTGCCGGCTCGGAGAGCGACTTATGACAATTTAATTAGGACGCGCCTGATCCATATCAATCCAAAGAAATTAGTATCAGGGTAATTGCTATCCAACTCATTTGACATCTCTTTGCAATTAATTCTAAGAAGATTAAGCACTTCAGTTACTTTACACTCCATATACTTCTCGTCGGGGGTAAGACGGAAACGGAGCGCCGAGGCACCCTGATCTCTCGCATTACCCCATTAGGTATGATGTCAACGGTCCTTTTAATGGATTCCATTTTTAATACCCGGCAATTACACGCTAACTAGTTCTGTGCGTGATTAAAAAGATATCATTTCATCCTTTATCAGGTAAATTGATGCAAAACAGCTTCATTTTGGGAACTAAATTGCAGCAGCCAGCTTGGTTTTCCTGACAAATTGGGTTGTAAGCTTCCCCCAGCTGCGGGGAGATCGCGCCGACCGCGGGCAGCTGACTAATCACGGCAACGCTAAGTGCGATTTCACACACGGCCTGGATCATAGGACTCCTACATGTCAAACTCAATTTGCGTTAAACCGTCAAGAACGGCAGGGAAATGGCATTACGAACACGGCGCTGTAATGTAAGAGGGATGCCGGGTGTGGGGGGGGGCAAGAAATGCATTCATTATATTAGCAGGATCAGCTCTCTACGGGGTATAAAATTAATGCAAATCTAGATTGTGTTTGCACTAAAAATGGCACGCGTTTAATATTTAAAGGGAACGGCTGCATCAGTTTTTAGCGTAACGAATATAATCGATACCTGCCCCGAAGTTCTCTCCCTCTACCACTTGAGCTCCCTCAAACCAAAACATCTAACACGGGAGAGATGCTTAACAGAGAGAACTAGAAAGTAATCAGTCGTTGGTCGCTTAGATTCAGAATGCCAGATTCAGAAGCCATGCGCCTGTCCCATGCTGGTTTGAATACGCTCACGGTACAAGCCTCTAACACTTCTCCTGGGAGGCTGTTCCATTTATCTACCACCTCCTCTGTAAAAGTAAACCTTACATACATTAACCACGCAGGCTTAGAGAACAGGACATCAGGTGGAGTTTTATTACAATTAGATTGCCGATTTTAACCTGTAAATGCGGGTTTATTTGATCTTACGGACCTGAAGACTACGGGATCTGGAGAAAGTAGAACGTTAAAATGTAAACGCGGGTATAAAATTATCAATTAAGTCCGTTTATTCTTATTGCCCGTACAACAGCCTTTACAGGGAACTTGCATTTTTGTTTTCTATTTACGGGCAGGAAAACAGAATACAATGACGTCAGAGCATTTGTTAACTGACATTTATAAAAAAAAATATCTTAAATTGTATTTTATTATAATAAAATACAGTTTGATGTGAAAAAAGTTTAAAAAAAATCCAGATCTGTTATACAAAGACGGTTAAGGATGATAATTTTTCCTGTGGGTCACCAAACCCAGCTGTCATTAAACGTGTTATTCGAAGTGTTGGAATTAGAATTTGTTTTTAAAAAAATGTATTAAATGTGGAGGTTTCAATTTTTTGTACTCAATCCTCTGAGGGCCATATTTATAAAGCAAGGCAGGGATATGCATTACTCGCCCTCTAGTACAGAAATAGTCAAAAGTCTACGCGTGGATCAGTGAACGCAGATAGATGCAACCAGTGCCTTATTGCAACAGGCAAAAAAAAGGCTAGAAAAACGGACCAAAACAACTGCAAAGTATTTTTAAGTTTAGAAGATTAGGAAAATAAAAATGCTGCACAATAGCAAAAAACAAAAAACAAAAAAAACCAAGGGTGTGGAATGTTCTTATTAAATGTAGAAGGATGCCTCTGTGACTGCGGCTGGGGATGATGGGAGCTCCAGACCAATATTCATTAAATCAGTGTATATCTTTATAAGACATGGCTGTGTAACCATCTTTAAATCATTGGAATATTACTTGTTCTTTAAATGGGATCGGCTTTGTTCTCTGAAAACCGACAGGTCAAGGCTCTGTTCATTTGGATGGAGGATCAGAGATCGAGGACAGGGCGCCACAAACCGATAGCAACGTTTTCCAAGCAATTTTATAAAAATTAAAAAAAAAAAATCAGTTTTGAAATAAGATTTGTTCTTTTTTATGTAGAATAAAACGGCAGTCATTGCTGTCATAGGAACTAGAAGTTATATATTATACTCAAACGGGGTGGGTGGCTCAGGAAGCTTCATCCAGAAGGAACGAGGCTATAAACATATCAATTTTCATTTAACCAAATCCCTTTTAAAGAGGGCCGATCCTTTCTAGCACATTAGCATTTCTGCCATTTCAGCGATCCTACATCACGTGCCAAGGTTAAGGATATCACTACCAAGCCTTAAACGGCAATTTGCCCTCAAAATATCCAATTAACCAGTTAGTTGCATGTGAACAATAAACAGGGTTAAATGTTTCAAAAGTAATCACAGGGCAGCATTTCTACGAGTGATGAGGATAAAAATCCCAGGTGAGAAGAAAAAAAACAAGGAAATGAACCTTAAAATTACTTTGCAGAGTCACATTTCAAAATGAAAAACAATTCTGAACCTTATGAGATTATTGTTCTTGTTAAACTTACTTCACGGCCATCTGCCTTTGGGAGTCGAGAAAGACGTGCTATGGAAGTACACAGATTGAGTTACAAGGTTGTTCTCCAAGACAAAAATATTAAATAAAATGGTTTTTGCACTAAAGATAACTGACTGGTCACTAAAAAAGGTGTCCCACGGGGCAGAGCCTAAATAAATGTATATTACATCCTAAGACAAACAGAAATAACGCACAAGTTGCTTCAAAAAAATTAGACAAACATAAGGTCATAAGCCTTACCCACTGTGACATGGTTTTCCATATATATACATAGACATATACATATATATATATATATATATATATATATATATACATACATACACTGGGATATGCAATGACTTCAGTGGTGTAAGCAAAACTTTAGATAAAAGTACGCATCCAATACTCAAAAATCAGTATGAACCCCAGTGCGTTATTAAAAGTTACGCAGTTCGTAAAACTGTATAATAGAGAAAGAAATAGATGATCGCGGTACCGGCCGCATTACCCAGCCAGTATAAGTATTGGGAGGAAATTACCACCCCAAGTATACTGGGTCAACTTGGAGAACGATCATGTTTGGTGAGAAGTGCAAAGACTGGCAAATATTCCATAAGTCAGTATGCCGTGATCCGAGACATCAGCGTGTAACCACTGGGCTGTGCTAAAGATCCATAGGAAGCAATGCATAGATGTTAACTCTGCGGGCACAGCATTCACATTATGACGGCACGTTGAATTTTTTTTTTTTAAACAATTCTCTATACAAGTAACTATTTCCCTTACTTTCTGAGCACACTACCAGCCCGCATCCCACAAGGTCTGTACCCTAGCGACAAGTAGTCATTTGCCGGCACAAAAGCCAAATAAAAACTTTCTACACACAGAACCAAAACATATTTAGACCTTGTAGACACGCTGATCAACAAACGAGTTAATGCTCCGCAAGGAATAAGATTTCACTTTTATCAGTCGGAGAAACTAAGACTAAGAAAGAAAACTTCCAACAGCTCGGCCCCAGACGGACATCAGTAGGGTGCCGATTGACAGCACTTCGAGAGGTTAGCTGGGCCTTATGAAGAGGGGGAAATCTGAGGTTTTAGGGGTCTTTGGAAGAACTCCCGAGCATTGCATGGCTACATTTGATTGCACCCTATGACACGTGTGAACTCATTTCAACTACATGATATCCCTTGCATTATCTATGCATCCTGCAGTTCAACAGGGTCGGACTGAAAAGTTCAACTCATCTGTAAGTTCTGTTTTAATAACTGACCCGAGTTTAAGGGCCTGAAATGAGAAATATTTACATTTAAACCTAATATATTTTAATTAAATCAATTAAAGCTCCAGTAATTCATAATTAACCTCTCTTTTTGAAGATTACACCTGTATAACTGGTTTCTCATGTCCACCAGCATTGTCTGCATGAAGACGGCGATTTTTTGGCCAACGCCAAGGCTGGTAGAGGAAATATTAACTAGATCTCCTCTGGGAGCCAAAACAAGCAGAAGCAACCGGAGAAGATCATTATTTCAGTAGCCAAGATAACAGTCAAAGACTTACTCATAAGTTATTACATAACAAAACCAAAACACACACAGCTTTGGTTTTCTATTAAAGATGTAATTTTAAAAGCATATGGGATCTAGAAATAATAAAAAAAAAAAAGACAAAAAGATTTTGGGCCAGGTACAATACAAAGTGGTTTGCTAGTGATCTCTTCACCCCTAAAACAAAAGGCCATTTTTCTCATTACTACTCTCTCTCATACTCTTGGACCTAGCGTTTGACACAGTTCTTTCCTGGCTCCCTTCGGTGTCCCCTTCACTGGAACTTGTTCCTCTTCCCCATCTGTTGGCGTTTTTCAGATGTTGGGCCTCTACTCCTCTCCCGCTACACCTCTTCTCTTGGACAACTCATATCTCCCTATGGCTTCCAATACCGTCTATATGATGACAACAGCCTAATCTACATTTCCTCTCCTGACCTTTCACCCTCTCCTACACGCCTTACCGATTGTCCTTCTGGAATTGAATCATGGCCGGCGTTGCACCAACATTTCAAAGACTGAGCATATGGTTATCCTGCCATGCCCTCTGTCTACAACTCCGGACATCTCTAACTGTTGGCAACTCAACCTCTCAACCAACACACCACGTTTTCTGCCTTGGTGACAATCGCCTTCATCCCTCACTTGGTAGAGATATCACGTCTGGATTATTGCCAACTCCCTACTAATTGGTCTCCCAATACCCACTCGCAAATAAGTCAACGCTAGCTAGATTAGTCTCTCTCTGTCACCATTCTACACCTGCTGCTCCATCGTGGAATCTGCAGCTATGAATAAACGGATCTTTAATAGAAAGATAGATTGCAGCGCCCAAGAAGATGAAGCTTTAACCACAGACAAGGTAACTTCAGATATTATTTCACGGCAGTTCCTTACAAGACACGGTTGAGGACAAGATTCCGAGGTGACCTACCTGAATCGGTCCTACTGACATCAGCAGGTTTTTCAGCTTGTGGTCGCTGGTTGACGAAGAAAGCCCTTCAAGTGACACGACACACGGCTGAGGCGTGCACTCCACCACGCGGAGGTTTTGTTTGTTTGGCATCAAGCGTCCTCTGCCCATCTGTCCCGCTACTCCTCTGCCTCTGCCACGCATAATGACCTGCCAACAGCGAAAGTTAGACAGTTAGTGTGTCCTTAATAATAAAAATATTTTCAAATTTAAGGAAAAAAAAATATAAACATTACAAAAATCAATATAACTGTCTCGGCTCCAGATTTAGACGTAACCATATATTATGCGGCACAGATCCTACTACAGTTTCTACGACTGATAGAGACTGATGAGTAAGTAGGTCTCCAAACCTGTCTCCCAAAATGAGACAGGAATAAGGGCCCTTGAGACCTTGAGTTATTTGAAAAGCAATTTAATTTGGGTGCAGTTTTGAAAAAATTCAAAACGGTACTTAAGAAAAGCGTCCGTTTAAACAAAAAATGTAAAGAATTTTCCGAAAACCACAGGGCCTCATTTTAAATATCCAGTCTAAAAACAAACAGCGTGTAAGTGAGGCTTAAAATATTGTTTCACTTCACAAAATTCCATCTAGGTCAAAAATGAAGCAGATTTATTAAAAACTAGACCGTTCTGATTAATGGTGTTTTCTGTACCTTGTTTGGCTGATGAACTCCCTGCACACTGTTTACGACTTGCGGGACAGCCGACTCCATGGCGTGGTGCTGCGGTCGTTGCTGTCCCTGAGCGTTATACGGATGGTGAAGGCTTCCTCTGCCCAGCGTCACTTTCCGAACGGACCCCAGCCTCGGCTGTTGAGGATGTCTCTGCTGGAACTGCTGTGGCCTTTGCGGAGGCTGCGGTCGGTGGGGCGTCAGGGTCTGCTGGATGCCTTGGGATGGAGCTACGCAAACATTTTCGCCTTCCTGTAGGAAACAAGACGAGATTTTGCCTTTATACAAATAAAGTAAAGCCGTTAGGTGACCGAATAAGGGTTCTAACAAAATATTGCGCGACGCCGAATACAGATACCTGTAGCCAGTCATAGTCCAAACATTTCCAGCCTTACCAACGACGTGCAAAAGGATAAGACGACAAAGTGTAGGAAGGTGATGGGGGGCATGTTTTTTAATTTTTAAATATTTATATAAAGGCTCTTTAATATGCCTAATCCCTCGGAGAACATTGCTAGCACCCAAGAAAGATTCCACTGCATGTAACAAGATCCAGGCGGCACAACAATAACTGCCAAAAAATTAATTTTGTACATATCTGTAAGAATTAGGATGAATTATCGTGCAATAGGATAGATCCTCTGTTAAATTACAAAATAAAGCATTCTTCGGATTCATCATTTATGCCAGTTTATTGTCACAATAAATAATCACACGCTGGCCTTACACCGATACAGAATAGAGATGCTCAAGGATGAGAGCTTTTGGGCACAAACTTGCCCATCCGTTACAATGAGAAGCGCTCAAGTCATTCGATCGGGTTGTGCTCGCTGAGGGCAGACTTATTGGGAGAAGGTGTCTAGAAACAAGGAGTTTCACAGGCCTGCTTACATTTTTTCAAGAAAGCAAACAGAGGTGATCAGCCCAAAATATGCATTAAGAGATAACCTGGCTCCTAACGGAAAGCTGAAAACACCAATACTAAACTCCGAAATCTAAAGAGATGATTGAAAAGATGAAGATCCACCTTGCTGACGTTAAGTCTTCCATGTGTTAAAGAAATAAAGATGTTTTCACCGATCGGCATACTTAAGAGCCATTATAGCTCACAATAAAAAGAGCTGCGACGCCAAGCTTTCAGCGGACGCGCCAAGCGTCCCGGTACAATGTGCGCCGTTGCTGTCACTTCCTTCCAATTTGAGAGATCAAATCTTATTTTTCTTCCCATACTTCGGAGAGAAGATCCTGCCATCTCGCATTCAAAGCCGAGCAAACCGATTAATCCCCCTCAACAGAAATCGCATCTCTTGATTACGATGAGAAGACGTTAAGCGGTATTATTCTGAAGTGACAACACTTGACAAATTCCCCGACCGCTTCACTCAGCCTTTTGTGGCCCTGTTAGCTGGCGTTAACCCCGATGAAAAATTAATTTCCCTTATCTTCTTCTGAGCCCTGAAAACCAAATCCTCCAAACGGGCCACTCTTTCTGTAAAAGGTATTATGAAAAGCTCGGAAAGATTAATTGCATGTCTTCAGGTGACATTAAATTAATTTCTGCGCTCGTGACAGACACTGGATCCGGCGTATTGAGAGGACAGATAACATTGTAAAGGTACGCGGCAGGACGGAGGAGCCGCATCTTCTCCGTTCTGCTTTGATAAGGGCCATCGCTGGCAGCAGCCCCGCTACCCGTCCCGGATCTCGCAAAATCTAGCAACACGCGGACCTAACGGCTCTGACGGCAGCCTCGCAGTAAACACGTTCCCTTAACAGGCCACATTCCCTGAACTCTATTCTATCTTTAAGTTAATCGTAAGCCACTTTGGCGATTGCTTCCAAAATGCCATCGTGTTATTTATTAAGGCGTCTTGGGAGACGGAGATGGAAGAAAAAAAAAACAAAACAAAAAAGCTCTACTTTGCATACTTTACTATAAAAAAATTAATTAAAGGGAAATGAGAAGTTTCCTGGTCTTCAATACGTGCAAAATACCCCCAGATGTTCATTACAAAAAGCAGACCAGTTACCGTGTAAACTATTCATTAAAACGTTGTCATGAAGGCTATGGTCTAACATTAAGTGTTATTTATACACAGGGACTTTATATTCTTAGCAGATTATAATATATATATATATATATTATATATATATATATATAATATATATATGCATTGCAAATATATGCATTGCAAATCGAGGGAAGAGGACATCACAAAAATGCTGCCATATTGCAGAGTTCGCTCGATTTTGGCAGAGGTTCACGCCGGGTTATATCCTGAGATGCGGCCAAAGAGAAGAAAGAAGAGAAGAAAGGAGAAGCTAAAAGAAGATGGGGAAGCAGATGTTTCCCTGCCTTTTCTGCCGACCACATTTGAGCGCGAGAGTGAATGAGTGTCAGTGAATACTGCCTCGTGAATTTCGGACAAAAAAAAAAAGAGCTTTTTGCCAAATATATAAAAATCCCGTAATTTGCAAATCCAAAAGCACAAGTCTAAGCTTCCACACAATGACCTGGGTACCAAACGCAGTCATGAAATGTTAAACGCACTTTTACATTCAAAAAAACAAAAATTGTTCGTAAGTGTTGAATAGGATTTCAATGATATTGTTTGGGAAAAAAAATGGGGAAAAATATTTGTGCAAATAAGTCAGAATATGTATAGTAAGCTATACATACGTATCTTTAGTTGAAACCAAGCAAAAGAAGCATTATGACTAAAATATGCACAATTCCAAAATACACATTCTCCGGGAAACAGATGGAGAAAATGTATTCAGATTGAATAGGGAAATTAATATTTAGCAGAAAAATGCTTCCAAAAACTGAAAAGGCCCCATAATGTGCCCAGTGGCCTTTACATTCGGAGAATATGCTCGTTCAAGCAAAGGTAATATAATAATCCGAGAGACGGACCTGCGCGTGCTGGCCTTAAGGAACCAAATACCAGGGGGGGGTTCTTTTGTCTGCGATGTGATTTTTTTTTCCTGATCGGTTACAAACATTCAATCTTCAGTTGGTGCAAAAAGCTGCCACATGGATAGAAACGGAAAAATATTGTCACGACAGATAAAAGAAAAATAAAAGCCGCGTGCGTTCCCATCGGCCGATCCGATCAGCTGTCCTGGGAGGTTGAGTATCTCTACAAACATACGGGTGATCAATCTAAAACGTTTGGAGACTCCTGACACCCTCAAGTTCCCGAGCGCAATTAAAAGTCAATCTGTCTGTCTGTATGGCTTCACTCGGTTGCATTCAGCTGCTCCAGCGCTCAAACCTTTCACTGATCCCAGCCACAGAAACACTGGCGCAGATGCGTGCATCCCTGCTGATAAGTTTAACGGACAAAACACGCCGCATGGGAGAGCAGAGGTGTTGACGCACCCCACCGAAACTTGACCCAGTTCCTTTCTCACAACCGAGAAGAAAGAAAATGGAAATGCAACGACGCAAAACATTTTCTATTCCCATCACAACTCATGGCCTCAGCCAACCCCCCCCCCACCAAAAATCACACCTTTACCAGAGGGTACATAACCTACTATAATCCTTCCCAGCAGAGGTTAAGAGAGCGAGGAAATTTAAACAAGTCTTCAGGGAAAAAATGGGCAGATTAGATGCGCCGAATGGTCCCAAATACCGTCAGATTCTATGTTTCTATGTAACAAACTATATTCTTCCCATTGAGCAGCGCATGGTTAGTCTCCTTAGGAGTCGCCTTCATGTGAATTAATTACCAGAGTTAGGGCCTATGTGATGCACAGCAACAGCGGGTTTAAACACTGTAAATTAATATCAAGAGCGTAGTAAAGGCTACTAAAATGTTGCTTTAGTGCACTGGGGAGGAAAAAAAAAAGAAGCCTGGGTCTATTGTCATCTGATTCTAACACCATCATTGTCATTTATGAACTTTGCAACATAAAAGAAGCCACAATTGTTCCAAATAGTTAAACGTTGTGATATTGCACAATCGGAAGAGACGAGACTTACCACTCCAGATATTTTAATCACACGCACTTTAGGGACGACATGCGCCCCTTCGCCGCTTCCACTGTTCGTCCTCTGCATTACAGTCCGCTTTGTGCCCGCGGGTCTTGGCCCCTGCGGCTTGCCCTGAACAGGGACAACTTTCAAAGTTTGTTGGGTCCCTGACATCGCTGCTGAAGGAGCAGGCTGCGCATGTAGTACCTTCTGGGAGATTGTTTCAGTCACAACTCTGCTCTGCGCAACAGGTTTCATCATTTTCTTTTGGGGTCCGTGAGGTTGAGCGTTGCTTCCAGGAGTTTGGTGCATGGGGATGGGACCCTGCGGTACATGAGCAGGCAATGGCCCTGAATTCGGAGGAACCAGTCTATTTTTTACATTAGGCCGTGCCGGTGTGCCAGTGTGTGCCAGTATCGGGTTACTATTTGCCACCTGGGAGGGCTGTTTCTCCGGCTCGGTCTGGCCTGGGTGAGTAGTAGGTATCTGCTGGGAAAGTCTTTCGAGAAGCTCCTTTTTTCTGGCTCCTGCCTGTAACTGGCGCCGCAGCTCCTTCCGTTTCAAAATCTCTTCTCTTAACCGCTTCTGTTCTTCTATTTTCAAACGATATTTCCTGGTCTCTTCATCTTCATCAGCGAACTGTAAGAAAAAAAATAACTTCAAATCCTCGGTTTCAGGTCACTATTCTTCTTTCCATAATAATGCTTTTTAATTAATTTACAGCACAGATTTCTTTTTCGGCTCTCAACAAATATGGGTTAAGGTAAATATTGGGATACCAAAGGGCCCTTCTGTCACATCGGTTTATCTTGTTCTCTCTCCTGACAATCTAACAAAAGGTAGGGAGGTAAATGACCTGAGAAGGTCTGATTAGAAGTATTGATTTTTTCCTGAATTTTAAAGCCTGATCTCAAACTCATTTGTCACACAATAATTGGTTATAATGAACACCACAAGTCAAATGACTGACCTTGAACTCATGCACTCTTCCAGCAATCAAAATGATGTCAAGTGCAGAGCTGGAATATTAATCGTACACTAAAAAAAAAGCTTATTATTCTGCGCTCATGCCTTGTGTGGATCAAAATAATAAGCATCAAATAACCTTTGTTCGGTGCCCGCACTCCTAATAAGAAAAGACAGATGCACACCGTACTGTTCTAGAGTTATTAGAAAACAAGATTCCAGGTCAGTTGCTGTAAATACACAGAACCATGATTCTCCAGTACATCCACGTTCTCAAAATATAGGTCCCTTAAGTTTAAAACAAACCAATGAAAACGTGCTTTTAGCCATGCTTTTCCAAATTTACTATATGCATTTTCCAGTAAACTTGGGAGTATGGAAATTACCAGTAACACCGGTAGCAAAGGGGTATCTGGGTGCAACAGAAGGTTTAGGGGAGAAGAAACAGACTTGGGTTGCCAGCTGCATGACCCACTTCTAAGGACTGCAGCAATAGACTAAGAGTCCAAGGGCAGCCCCCAAGTAATGTTACAAACTTAAAGAATGAGTGAATAAATGTGTAAATGCCCCGAGATGGCTGCGCACCTGCTCTTCGACTTGGACTTCTTCCTTGGCTGTGCCGGTTGGCATCACGGGTGGATTGCCCACAGTCACAGTTCTTGCTCGTGGTGCGGTGGTGCCTACTGGTTTGACCTGAGCAGCGGGCACAGACTCTGACCTTCTCTTGGCCATGTCCAAAGAGTGGGGCGGCGCTATAGGTAACTCGCGCAAGTTACTTTTCCTTGCATGCTGTGCCTGTTGGTTCGGTCCCATTCCCATATTTAGACCTGGGGTATTCTGATAAAGAGATGGCACAAAAACAAGTTTATTTATGTATTTTAAAAAGGTGTTCTAACTCAGATGAACAAGGTAAGTGCAAAAGTTATAGCAGCTCTCTAAAATGCTCCCCCTCTCTCACCATACCTACTTTTAATTATACATACTCACTTCAGAGCATGAAGGTGTCAAGTCAATAATGAGGTAATAAGTAATACAAAGATTACTATGCCATAAGTAAATGCCACCATACCAGTGACAGTGAAATTCAGCTAGGAGAACAAGACATTGCTTTGATAACAGAAGAGGCCACCTACTTGTCTGAGTTTTGGCGCACCCTGCCGCTGCTGTCCCTGCATCCTGTTATTTGAAGGCGTCTGCGGATTCTGCAAGTGTGGTCTAAACTGCTGCTGCATGGGTCCTGGGGGCTTTGGGTGTCCTGAAAGGTGGTGATGCTGATGCATTTGCTGCATGGGAGGTTGCATGGGACCCTAAACCAAGACAAAGAGTAATGATAGGAAATTGAAGTGTTAATACAACTTTAAAGTATCTTTTAAAGGTCACAACAGGACAAGGGCTAGTCTTATCTTATGAGATGGATATCTTTCTCCAATTCTGAACTGAATTCACGCTGTAGACATATTGTTTAGGGATAATTGTCTCCTTTAAGAAAAATGCAAGTGGCAAACAACCACATGGCAGACTTTATTGACCTTTACTGGAGCCATCATCATGTAGAGGGTGTACAGTGCAGCTACACCCAACAAAAGGCAGCTAGCTGGTTGTCCACTGTTAGTTATGTATAATCATAATACAAAATTAAGTTAGAACACCAATATTCCATCCCTTTCTGATCTGTGACAAAAGTGATACAAAAGGCAGGAAAATCCAAGACCTTCAATCTCGACAAAGCATGAAACGACTTTGAATCAATTGAGGTCTCACTGGATTCATAATTAAGTGTTACACAGATGTAGCTGTATACGGCCTATATAAAGTATATTCACACAGGTAACTCATTTATATTAATTTCTGTAATTTATTGTAGTCTATAATCCAAAACATACCTGCATATTTGGAGGTGTATGAGACATAAAAGGCTGACCAGGGCCGGGCTGGAACTGTTGTCTTGGTGGAGTAAAATGCCTGTTCGTTGTGTTTTGATTAAACGGCGGGATTCCCATGTGTCCTGGAGATGGCATGTTCATTCGGACAGGACGTTCTCTTGAAAACCCTGGCTGGTTAAATCCCGACTGTGACCCAGGGCCTGGTTGATTGAAGCCTGGTTGAGGACCAGGTCCCTGTTGGTTAAAACCTGGTTGTGGTCCAGAACCTGGCTGGTTGAAGCCTGGTTGGTTAAATGGTGGCTGTGGGCCTGAATGGTTAAACCCTGGTTGGGGGCCCGGTTGATTAAAACCAGGCTGATTAAAGCCCGGTGGATGACCTGGCTGGTTAAAATTAGGTTGATGACCAGGCTGATTAAATCCAGGCTGAGGGCCAGGCTGATTAAAACCGGGTTGCGGACCAGGTGGGTTAAAGCCAGGTTGATTAAAGCCTGGCTGTGGGCCGTGCTGGTTAAAACCTGGCTGTGGGCCATGCTGGTTGAAGTTTGGTTGTGGCCCTGGTTGGTTAAACCTCGGTTGCGGCCCTGGTTGGTTAAACCCTTGCCCAGGTGGATTGAATGGAATCTGGTTCTGGTTGGGAACAGGGTGGTTGTTTAGAAGAGGAGGTGGTGGAATAGGTGGAGGATTCCTTTGATCGAAGACGTGGTGGTTTGGAAACCGAGGCTCTGCAAATAAAATGTCACAAGTCACACGAGATGTACTACCAAAAAGTGCTTTAGGAAACATTTATTAATTAGAATCGGTGTGAAATGGACCACCATTAAGAGACGGACAACATACATTCAGAGGTCATTTCAAGATGACTATGCTCCAAGCTCACACTTAGATACTGATGAAGCAGATCAAGGTGGGCTCAAGCCTAAATTCATTCTAAACCTACTTTAATAGAATTCAACCAATGGTGCAAGTTTTAATTTGACCCTTACTCTGCTGCTACTTCAATGAAAGGACCCATTAACTACCCACACACTTTCCAGAGTACACAACACTGGGGGACGCCGTTCTCTTTAGCATGTAAATTTACTGTGTGTCATACAATTAATAATTTAGAAATCTAAATAGACTACATCATCAGAACAAACATATCTACCTCTACTGTTTATTAAGGTTACAACCTTGACGCCTTATTTAACAAGAACGCAGAAATAACCTCAAGCCTAAAATGTGCAAGACCAGGACGAAGCTATAGGTAACTGCATCAGGTTCCGGTCTTAATAAACGTAGCCTTCTTGTGGCTGCCTTCTGTATCAAGAAATGCCATAAAACCAGAGAATCTATAAACACCGATGTGATTAATCAGTCCTTCCACTTCCTCCTTCACTTCATTCATCTTACTGGCAGTGACATTTGAAGTTAAAAGGTCATACAACAATATGCTCATGTCCACTACTAATAAGTATATGATTCTACATATACATCGTGCAAATATTACAGGTGTAACGCTACAAGTACCGCAAGGGATCCCCAAGCAGCCTACTAGGCAGCCACTTTGTAGGTCATCAAGAGAAGACAATATTTATTACCTCTGATTTAAATCGGGTTACAATTCTCCACCACGGGAGTAATAAATGTTATGGACAAGGACGCTTATTAACTACAACGACCTTCATGTATTTTAATATGCCATTTGAAAAAAATCCAAGCCTCAAAAAAAACCCCCTTAAATATATTTTTTCTACTTTCTGGAGCATGGGGTTCCCGACTGGAACCCGCGTTCATTAAATCATTTCATTAAATCCATTTGGCGCGACGTCAAATACCTCCCATGAAGAACGGCTCCCTCTCGGGCTGAGGTGGCGGATTTCTCCAAGGCTCTTGAAGTCGGGGGGGTTGGTTAAAGTTTCCCGGAACGGGACTCTGCATGTGATGAAATTCTGGAGGGCCCTAGCAAAAAAACAAATATATTTTAAGATTGGAGGAGAAAAAAAAAGTGAAAGTGTGACTACAATCAAGAAAAAAGTTTGGATCAATAGAGCGCGTGACCGAAGTTCGAGTGAGTGTTATGAGAAACTTAGTTACATGAGGTTTTTTTTGTTAAATTAATTTGCTTTGTGGATAAAGCGGATTGCCGTGTGGCCCCAAATCTTTACAGCGCTACAAATTCTCCATTAAGCGTGGCTTTTACGCAGCCAATAAGCCGTCCATCCCACCTTCTCAACAACACAAGAAAAACGATAACCTTAATCCTTTTAGAAGAATTAGACATTTTTTTCGGTTTCTTTTATCCCCTTAAATATCCATCGAGTTAAGAAATTAACATTCTCTCGCACACAATCACTACACAAATTATACATTGCAGCCTCTCATCTCCGGTTAATTACATGATGCTATCTGTAATAATCTATTGAAGAACGGTTGATAACTTGGGCAAAGCAGAGAATGGAAGGAAACTTAGCATAATTTGCTTAGTACCAAGTTAATCTTAAAAAAAAGGGAAAAAAACTGAATAGAGAGGATCTAGCGGCTATTATGCTACTTATCTGCCGTATAAGAAAGGGTCACACATACTTTCATAGGACTAATTAAATACGCTAAAGTCTCATGAATCTTTCAATAAATTACTTCCAATGACTACACCATGTTTTCATTTATTAATTTAACTTTGTATGCAAGTGTTTTATTAGAATCCTAATGATTGTTGAGCAGGGTCAATCAGACAATGGAGAGAGGGCAGAGAGATTAGCTGCCAATGCAGCCGAGTTCGCGCATTCAATTCGGAGCATTAAACACTCAATATCCGCGTGTCGCGACTCTCAAGTTAATTTAAAAAGTTTGTTTTTTCCCCAGAACTATTGTCCGTGTATCACATACTGCGCTTGGAGGAAATGGCGCGCGCGTCGCGGTCTCTGAATTGCCCAGCAACGTCGTTCCAAAGTCAAATATAAGGCTAGACTGCGAAAAATAAACCAGTGGGAAAGTATTTTTTCTAATTAAAATTCCGTATTAGACTGTGTTAATCTATGAATATTAGGCTGTTGGAAGGCTTCTGTTCTTTTGAAACAAGCCCTTCAAAAAGGCTTATTAGCCGGTTCAAAATACCTATTTTACCTATTGTCGCCCCAATTTTACAATCGAGTTTCAGGACTTGTACAGATTTTATACCGGGGGATATAGATTTCTGAAGCCGAGGAGAAGATTGCGGGCACCAGCATGGATTTGTTTAGTAGCCAAGGGATCTATCAAGACTACGTCTCCAAAGCCCACTGCATCTGGCTTATACTGTGGCTAAAAAGTACAAACTCGAGCCGTGAATAGAAGAGAACGGTCACCTTCCTTAAGACGCGTTCCAGTAACAAAGGGCAATAGCAAAAGTCACATCGAGTCATGAAAATGCAGGTAGAGCGGTAATAACGCACGGTGACTAAATGAATCTTAAGTTCAAGCTAAATTTTAGATATAATGCACTGCAAATAATGCTTAACTGAGGAATCTCAAAACACCTGAATCCATTTACTACATAAAAAAAAAATTGCAACTCAAGGGAACGCAACACATGAAATGCCTTCAAGATAAAGACACGTTCAACGACATCTCCAGCATGATTCATTTGCCGAGGGAGATCATGAGGGGTGGCAGGTGTGATGCCGCCATCCTAGGTTACTCCTTCGCTCTTAATGTGATCGGATTTAATCCGTAATTAACCAGAAGTGTGGAGCTGGGACAGCGTTAACCATTTCTGTTGTACTTTTTTGAGCTCTATGGCCAGGACCGGACTCTAATATTGTCAGCTACTCTACTGGATCGCCCTCCGTGGAGATGTTTATTTTATTTTTTTTTATATAAATTTGATATAAACCTATTTTCCCAAGATACTGGAGAATATATCACTATAACAAATTCTACAGAACACACGGCGGTTCCTCCCCAATTTACAACATCAGTCATCACCATGTTGCAGAAACAGACAAATACAGGGAAAACAGAAGCGGTGTATCTTGACAGAAGAATCAATATAGTGATAACGGATTGTGTTATTTGTGATATGCAAAAGATCCCAGTATTTCAAGACCGTTCCCAACAGCAGGCAATGCCAATAGCAAAAGGGAGCTCATTCATATGATTAAATGTGATGGTATGATAATGTATGGTAATTGTAATTAATCAGAGACCCACAAGCAAACGGAGGACGCCGGGTATTATGTAAGCAGAATTTTAAGCTGCATCCGCTACTAGCCCGACGAGGTTGGACAGCTGGAGGATCTCTTGCTGCATCTGTTCGCTGCTACATATACATCGGATACGGCAAAACGCCCCGCGTCTCAGCACCGCTTTAAATGGGATCATCAGACCCTAAATGGGAAGTGCGAAATTTCAGAAGAATCCAGAAGAAATTTTCTTTAGCGCTTGCTTCATAAACACATCAAAATCAGGCACTGCTTTCATTCAGGGGTAATTTCCATGAAATGTCATATCTAGGCTCAAGCAGGAAATGTCACTCAACACCTGGTACCCACGGCCATTGAACATGGTGGTAATCACGTTTGGAAGTCAGGAGACATATATATAAGTCAACCATCTGACAATCAGGTTATGGATTGTAACACCGTCCCGTAACACGGCGATGAGTTCTCTCTAAAATCTACGTCACCAGTTAAAAGGAATCTCTCAATGTCTGCAGATTAGATAAGTAATACCAATTCTCAGCTCAACAGACACGTCTGTTTTCTTTAACTGCTCATGTTATTTAATTCTCTATGAGGGTTCGTTTTCATCCCCTACCATCATTAAATCCCTGGAAGCTTACGTTGCGTGCATTAACAGATGGCTCTGCCAACTAAACTTACAGGGAAAGCCATGAGAACGCTTTAAAGGGTATGAAGAAAATACAGCCAAGAATAACGGAGACGTTGGGTCAGCGTACGCTACTCTCTGGAGCCTCTTCATAGACAAGTTCAGCTACAGACAGACCTATATCAAGAACTGACCAACACTGATCTATAAGCTGTGTGCTTTCGTCTGAAGATCATCTACAGAACGGTTAAAGTAGAGGGAAATAAGAGAATAGCGGAGTGCAGCGTGGCGTTAGACCATGGGGGTAAAAGGAAAAGTAATGTCAGTAAAAAAAATTGTCTCTATTAAAAGTGAGTGTGATACTTATTGGGGACAGCGAAATAGAGTATTTATATTATATGGAAAACACTTTGGTGTTTATGTTTTCTCTTTTATGTGAAAATCTGATTCTGGTCAAAGTATTAACCTGATTTGAGAAGAAAAGCACTCCATATATACACAAACTGACTGCACATAAGTATACGTTTTTATTATAAATCTAAAGTGACAGCGCTCCATTGTTTTTTCTTTTTCTTGTTTAATGGGATAAAGGTCATTCGAATGTTTGAGGGGTGGATAATAGTGCTTTAACATTTATAAGCGAAAGGATTCATAATTCAATGACACTCATTGCCACACTTGCAATGTCCTAAATTTCAAGCAGAAAAAAACCCACATGGAAACAGTACTTCGATCTATCATAAATAACTAACATATACCCCCCAGATGTCCAAAGACACACCAAAACATTTCATAATAAAATCCCTGCATAATACAAACATATACTTGCACTTATATAGAATAAAACCGGCCACTTACGTGGACCCAAAAAGTCAGCACTTTCACCCAATCAAGCTTCAACATTTTTGTTCACACACAGAGCAAGATTTCCTTGGTGTAAGCTGCCGAGACGTATAACGCTAGTAACCCCAATTCAAACTCCCAAGAACGAAAACCCCGTCAGATTTTGGCAAGCACACCATACACATTCTCTACCTGTGTGTTAGTGTATGGGACAATGTACCCTAAGTTTTAACATGGAACAGCACGTGGTACTTACTTGAAATCTAGGTGGTCCTACAGGAGGACGAGGTTGGTTCGGCACCGGTAACACGGGCACTAAGACACACAAGAATTAAGAATAACTATTAGTCTCTGAGAGGCCAAGAGAGTAATACAATTTTCAGTGAACAACTGTTATCCTTACTAGAGGTGCTAACACAACAGCTATAGCCAAGACCACGTCAGGGCATTGACTATACTTATATGGACATTGTAGCAGTTGTAATAAACTTTACTCTCGAGATAAACCAGGCTAACGTTACTTAGCCGTTTGCACAATCGCTATCTTAAGAGACAAAAGGGAGGAAAAACTCCTCAACTTGACTGCCAACACACTCTTCAGACGATCCAAGTGCACAGCAGGCTCCTTTACGGTCGCAGACTGGCTCTGCAGTGAACAGCGGATAGAAAGCATGCAGGAGGAAGCGCGCATCGGGAGAGAAGGCAAGGGTTTTTTTTTGTTAATCTCTTATGAGAAAAATTGTGCAAACCTTTAGTTGAAGAAATATATAAAAATAGTTGAACAAACAATAAAACTACAAGTTCGAAGTTCATCTGAAAAAAACAATGTAGAACTGGCTATACAAAAACAATGTAGAACTGGCTATGAGTATCTCCAACATTGAATCAATGGATACATCTTAAGCCATAATATTACTTTATACAAAAACATTAGAAGTACACCTATTGGCTTTACATATTTTGCTCAATTTTAAGATCCGTTAACCCAACTCTCACCTTGGACAGGGGTCACGTTTCCTTTGAAGTGAGGATTTATATGTATGTTTTTTGGTTGCTGAGGAGATGCCAGGAGAGCATTCCCACCATGACGGGACTTCTCCTGCTGTGGACCAGAGGAAACGCCATCGCAGGAAGGATTCCGGGGACGCTGCATTGGAAGGAGAGGCTGGATTTGGTGCTGCTGCTGCATCAGACTTCGAATGGGCTGCTAAGAAATAGAAAATGTGTAAACATGAGGACCAGCAGGGATTATCTATCCAAATAGCTGTCAACACCAGACCTCCAGCAGGTAGTAAATATATGAAGACAAATAAATTCATTTCAAATTAAAAATAACTCTGTGTCATAGTCTAGGGCATGTGGAAAGTTCGGAATGGAGGGACTAGGACATAGTCATGTCTTCAAGAGGTTAGATGAGTAAAGGGCAGTAGTCCAACGCCTTCCTGGGTTTGCTTACGTACAGATTTGCATTAGCGGCATGGCATTTCAAACCGTTTGAGTCGTGCCTCATT
>VKOC01000006.1:2046099-2084941 GCA_009364415.1 Spea multiplicata
CCTTGCGCACTGCAATAAAAATTCACAATTTTAGGGTATTTAAGCCTCTATGATATTGCCTAGGGTGGCTATGACATGGGTCACTATGTGGGAGGATCTCCTTCAATAGACCACAAAGGACACCTGGCCCAGGAGAGCATCTTCTCTGTTCCTTAATTAAGTTGCTGGGTGTCTAAGTGTCTATTAAATACAACCATTTAAGACAATCTTTAATGTTCACACCAGACCACAATTCTTCAGGAAGACATACGAGTATCTTATCAGCATGTCCAGGTAAGGAGTTACAGTCATATGACACGAACCTGAAATTTTGCTGGTCTTGGTCTTCTTCGTCACTTTGAAGGAGATCATCATTAAGTTCTTCATCGGACAAATCGGGTGAAGCCTGGTGCCAACAAGTAATAATGGAGGAGGTTAGCCGCAAATTTAAACATCAAAGCATAAGAAGCCTAAAACCTATATTTTAAGAGCTAACCTTTTTTCCAGGTAAATAGTCTTCTTGCAGCAGATCATCCTCTAGTTCACTAAGAGCAAAAATAAAAACAGATAATTTATCCAAAAGACAGAAGAGTTATTATATAATCGTAAAACAGCAGCATGAAGGAATGTTATTATAAATGACATTACATATATAATTTTTTTTATACATTGTGAATTGCCGAGGTGGATGAGAAGGGGACCCGGTTTGTTCATTCTGTATGGTAGCTTTAGCCTTTTGTCATTTCACAAGCCACCTCTCCTTAGCCATTTACTAAATTTTAACTAAATCCTGTGGTGGATTTGAACGTAAATACAAACAGGGACAAGATGAAAATAAGAACACAGACACTTTAATTCCACCAGTGCGTATAGAAACTCAACTTTACCGATTAAATTATTCAACTATGCATTTTACAAAAGTAAACTTTTAAGTGGGAATATGACCGAGCCATACAGTACATCCACCAAAAAAATAAAAGACAAAATGAGTTCCAATTTAAGGGATTAATGGGGTGTTGAAAAGTCACGTGACTACATCATTGCACATAATAAAGCAGCAGAAAAATATATATTTACAAGCTGACAAGCACATGCGTGTCAATACCAGGGGCATTATAGATGTGAGATTTTATTATACTCCAGGAGATGTGTGGAGTATTTTCAGTACATTTAAAGCTATGAATACCCACAATCACCTAGATCAATTCATATGAGCCACAGTCATGGAAAAAAAAAAAAAAACAAATGTTGTGCAATCCCCCCCCCAAGCCTTTAAATACAAAAAGAATTGTGCTTGCCTAATTAAAAGGTACACTCCAGACATGGGTATAAAGCAGAGGGACATCTTATATGTTACTGGTTTGGAACCCAAACGCATAGAGGGATTAACTGGATCAGCTCTCCAGGTACTGGATCAGAGGCAGTAGGACTGTCCCTTAACACCAATAGTTTTAATGGTCATTTTTCTGATTGACACATAAAAAGCAAATATTTCACAAATGACATGACCCAGAGTGAAAATCCACACTATCTATAGGAAAATCTAATAATACATTCTGATTGTATCCCTTGGCCTGGGATCTTGCGTGAGTGGCTTTCGTGAACATCTGGATCGTTCGCACTTTAGTAAATGGACTTGATTGAATTGCGTGGTATTATGTAAATTAATTATAATTTCTATTATATTATAGTAACAGTTTGGGCATTTGCATTAGGACCGTTTACTTTACAAGCCTAAAAAGGGGCTAATCACTTACGTGCACCGTATACCGCTGCGTGGTGCAGACAATAGTACTTGCATGTATCTAAACTAGGAATACAAAAATACATCTACGCGGCTGTCATTGTGTCCGCAAATTGGTTTATTGACAAGTGACTCCTAGACTAGAGGGATTTACAGTGTCATTTAGGATTTAATATACACAATAGCGTCTAATCCGGCAGAAGGAACAGGAGTTCATACATGGGATATGTCTGCACGGAACTGTCGGAAAGGTTAAGACAGCCTAAGATAATACTGGATGGAATATTAGTAGGTTCTGCTCATCGGTCATTTAATTCCTGATGGCACAGAAACACGTAGCATTCTCAAATAGTAATAATATGAACGCAAGTCCATTTATAGTCACCCTTTATCAAGGCAGGGAAATACCTGACTGATGTGACATTTAAACACAGTATTCCCAAAGAAGTATGGCAGAAAGATTCTGAGGTTATGTATAAAGTACAATTTGAATAAAGTTTTTTTTACCAGATTTTCACTTTATATATAACCTCTAGCGGGTTCAGTTGCTTCTTTACCGGTCCATTTTTCTTTAGCATAGGGAAATCACTGAACAGGACGGACTCTTTACGCTAAAACAAATGACTTCTCTCAATCTACTCTGCTACTTAAACTTAGTGACAGGTGAAGTCCTGAAGACGCTGAATTTCTGTATAAAGCCTAGCAAAATATACAAAGCCAAAACAAGTCAGTGAATACATTTCCCAGATCGTGTTACGTATTTGAGGATTTGTCTAAGGAAAAATCCTGCATCTCTTTAGCTGACATGCAGACTCCGACGTCTTCATTAGGATCTGCATTTACAGAATACAAAACACCTTCACACGCACAACGTAAATCAATGTATGGTGTTTGAACAGAGAGAAATCTAACTACCTGTCCCAGTCATCATCGGCTGTTCTTCTTCTGCGAGACCTTTCCGCACCAGGCTTATCAAACTGATCAAAGTCATCATCTAAAAAGACAAGCGCCGTGTTTTAAAAGAAGAGAAACACATAACCAGAATCAAACATATCACTCAAAAGATTTTGCAGGGATAGAAACGCCTTAAATGTTCCCAGCGTGTCAGAAACAGATAAATGTCTTCAGCACATTTTTTTTTCCTGCCAGCAAGCTGATTATTTTTGTACTTAAAGCGCAGAGAAGACGTTCAGAATTCTCTAGATTACAATAAAAGGACTAAAGATTTTGCACCCAATGATTAGGGATTACAACTGGGAGTCGAAGGCACTTAAAATGTGCACTCCAGGCCTCATACACACGTTAATCCATTGGATGGCCGCACTTTACCTTATGGTACAAGACAAGGGTGTCCAACCTGCGGCCCTCCTGCTGCTGCAGGACTGCATCTCCCATACTCCTTAGCCAGCCCCTAAGCTGAAAGAGCATTATGGGAGATGTAGTCTTGCAGCAGCTGGAGGGCCGCAGGTTGGACACCCCTGGAAGATATTCGTATGCCTATGAATGCATTCACTATATACCATGTCAGTAAAGCACAAGAGGGGCATTTCTAGGAGAAACACCACCATTAATTCACCTAAGCAAGTTTAGTGGGCATCACCAGCTCATCACTGCAAGCATTAAAAATGCAATCAGGCAGGGGAAAATATTCCCATTAAAGGACTGTCTGATCTTACAATTGAACGGCCGCTAGAATTATACCCCACAATAGTTAATTCTATATGTTAAAGTATTTTATATAGATATTGCCCCAAAACAGCATGACCCTTGGGTACCGTGCCAAATATATATCCATAAATGAACAGAGAACGTCCTCTGTGTGGACTTCGTGGCACATTTAGCCGCGTTTCTCCCAACAAAGTGAATATGGCTGCAGCGCCTGAGAGCGAGCAATGCAATGGAAACAAAATACGGTTAAGTCTTATTTATCCGACTTATACATGTTAAAGGGGAAGACTAATGGAATATATATATATATATATATTCAATTTAGTCCCAAAAAACTCCTTTTTATCTGCACACAGAGACTGTCGTTGTTGTCTGTTATTTAATATTTTGAGTAATTCCCAGACAATGCAACAATCTTTAGTTTCAAACAAATATTTATATAAAGTTTCTCCTGTCCCTTTTTCTTTTAAACACGTAATTTCTATGATAAGGAGAGCCAGCTTTTGAAACTATGTATATTTATTTATATTCTCTCATTTACTATCAAAAGTAAATGGGGGCGGCTATTTTTTCCTCTACAATAATGATAATGCAAAATAAAATCGAAATATATTAACTACATAATAGATTCAAGTGTTTGCCCTGATTTTGGAAACTCTCATAAAACAAATAGAATTAACATTAATAACTTAAATTAACACCAAAGTAGGGTAATACCTCCTTCACAGGAATAACATAACATTTATTTCAATCCATATACTAAATAACCTTCGGTTGGTGGGCAGATACAAGGCAAATGAAGACTTTTTTTTATTATTATTTTTTTTTATATATACACTGTATGTATAAACCCTGGGGTGAGGGTTAAAAAAAAAAGAGGAAAAAAAGACAAATTATACTACTTTCTCCAAAAGAGAATAAAAGTCATTGCAACAGCTTCTGCTATCACACAACTATGGCACACGGATTGACACACGATAACAACGACACCATCAATCAATTGCTCAAGAGACCGGTGCCAGGGGAATAGAGATTTTGTCTTGATTAATCCTAATTTTAGAGTAACCATTTCAAACAATTTCCGCAGAGACAGCCTGCAAGAAGAGTTAAAATCCTGCCAGCAGCTGATAAAGTAGAGTCTTGTAAAGTCCTCAGAGGACTCAACAATAACAATTCGATTGAGTTGTTCGAGATGCCCCAGAAAGGTTGACTATTGAAAGTAGGTCAATAAGACACAGGATAAACATCTGGCCGGGGCTGCAAGGAGACCGTATTGACACATTTCCTTTAGAAACACGCAGTTAATTAGACATAATTCTAAGGTTCTCATATGAATCCAGAAAACAGCCTCCTATATGGAACGACAGCCCCACGAGACTGCAGCGAATTAGACCAACATGACACGGTCTGACCAGGCTGCAGAGCGGCTACGCCATCGGTTTATGTCGGTTTTGTACAATGATATCAGCGCTTCAATGATAACCTGTGGGCACTGATCTCCGATGACAGATCTTTAAGACAGGAGAACCCGTGTATGCGATATAAATCATTCCAGAATGTAAAGCCCTCTGTACCCAGTGTATCAGCTTGTCTGTCAGTTCTAGCCCAGGGTTTTACATATTGCTGCCATCACAAACCCGGGGTAGCGGGCGCCACGAGGCGCCCGGTGGGGTCAAATACTGCTTGCTACGTGACCCTACCGGGTGCCTCATTACTCGCTTCACCGTGGACCCGCATGAAAGCATAGCGTGCCGGATTCTCTAGGACATAAGATGGGCATTGGCATGGCAGGTGAGAGGGGAAGTGGTGTATGTGAGTGCGTGTATACTGTAGCGTCAGAGTCAGCGGGCAAACGCACGGCACAGTGCCGGGGCGGGCAAACGCACGGCACAGTGCCGGGGCGGGCAAACGCACGGCACAGTGCCGGACTGTTTAATTAGCAAAAGGAATTTTGGATTAATCGCCATAAAGGAAAACCAAGTATGATCCTTTCTCAAGTGCCAACATATTCTGCAGTGCTGTACAATGTAAAGATGGGGTGGTTAAATACAAATTTACACATTACAGCTGCAACAGGAGTTGCGGACCCTGCCCGGAAGGTGCACTTGCAAAGTTTCTGGCAGGAACGGTGGGCTCCTTAGGACCCCGCACCCGAGTTTACAATCTAAAAGAAATATTTTACATCGAAATCTAGCAGTAAAACTGTTCCATATCTATTTTTGCAAACAGGTCCTGCTGCTTTGATTTATCCACCCCTGCATGAACACAGGTGTGCCAGAATAAATAACAGAAGTCCAGCAAGTTATCCCAACATGTAAACAGAGCGAACATAAGGCATGTTCCGTGTTATAGAGTGCATTAACTACTTCTGCATGTACATAAACCATGATATTTATGATAATATATGGCAGGGTGGGGGGTAGGATTTTAACTATTAAGTGATTGGGGTCACTCTATAAGGGCAGGGCAAGGCCAGAGCTAAACCCCCCCCCATATCCACAAACTAAAGGGTATGAGATGAGGCCCAACACCCCCAAACCTCACTATAAGGGGATATAGAAGTAGTAAAGGCGGGAGGATAACCAATACCGGCTACATATATGACATTTGTGGGATTATATGTTAGTTAAACCCCCTCCCCCCCCGTGAATACACTACACTCAGTAAGAGGGCCCTGTATAATGTATAGTAAACAGTGACGTGAGAGTCATGGATTTAAGAAATTTTCATAGCTGACACGTAATAGAACACAAGAAAGAAGCAAAGGCTGAGGCGCGGACTGAGGCCTGCTCCCCCCGCAGCGCAGTCACAGCAAACGCATCATCTAATACCTCCTAACATAGCGGCCATACTGCTCCGGGCTCTTAGTTCTCTCACGGCATGGACTCGCTTCTCTTACGGCGATATCCTGCTGCCAGGCAGATTCCGGGCCTCCCTCCCGCGACCTCCGTCTGTAAGCGGCACAAAAACCACGATCACGCAGACAATGTTTGGGGGGGGAGGGAGGACAAGTGAAAACAAATCACAACATGGCGGCCGCCAGCTACTCCTGCTCTACGGCGTCCCGACGCATTATGGGTAGTGAGACGAAACGTGGGCGGAGCTAGGTGCTTTCCTGACGAGGTACGTTCGCTGGCAGGGGCGCGTGCGCGGATGCCGGGAGCGCGCGCCGTGTGCCAAGCCAGACACCACCAAGTGAGTAGATATGGCGGGATGGGATGAGGACGCTGAGTGTGCACTCACACTGGCCTGAGTAATGTGTCACCCTTAACTCGTCACAGGGGAGGAACACGACCTGAGTGTAATAAAGCAACTTGTAAGTGGGGAGGGGCTTCTAAAGCTGGAGAATACTTACAATAACTCTAAAATGATATTTAACAGGCCTAAAAATATTGTCAGGTTTATTTGTGGTAAAAACCTGCTTGGCTAATTTGGTAATTCAATAGAAAATTTAGCCCACAATAAACTTAACAAAGAATGATAAATGCAAAAAAGAAATATTTTTTTGTGGTAATGCCTTTGTTTGGACTTGATACTTAGATAAAGGGAGGTTTAATTTTGGAAAAGTTGCCCTAAAAACGTAACGTTAGGCCAATTATCGCGTAACGCAGTTATACTTTTTTATGTTGATATACCTGGACTAAAAAGTAATATTGTAACCTGGGGAGATACTTTACAAACTTAGTTTGTGGTGTTTATAAGGTTAACTTATGGTTATTATAGGGGGGGTTAAGCTTACAATAGATGGGCTTTGGCAATTACTGGGTTAATTATATAAAGTGTTTTGGTAGCAATGTTACTTAAGTCACCGAGGTTAAAAATGTCTGTCTAGTTAAAGTTGCAACCCAGCACTGTTTTCATATGAAATGTATATTCCGGTCTATTTTAAGGTGCAGGTATTCTTTAGTTAATAGAGGTTAACCTCACCCCAGCTGCTATGACCAAAAGTAGGAAGCATACTTCGGTATGCTTCTTGCACATGCTCAGTAGAACTCCCTTTCCTGTGTGAGGGAAATCAGTGGGAGCTGCGTCAGCCAATCACATGTTTTGTCAGCGTCTTAGGTGTCTTCTATGGGAGCGCTACTGAGCATGTGCAAAGAGCCTACATACTAATGCTTCCTTGTTGAGGTGGAGGCAGCAGAGCAGGGGGAAAATTAGACAGAAGTGTAATTTTTTTTTTACTTCAATAACTAAATAATGCATGTTCCAATCTGCATGCAGTCAAAGGTGTTTGTAGGGTTGCTGTGTAAAATCATACCGGCCCCTATTCCCTAAAATAGGATGAACGTTTTAAAAGGTCACCGCAGTGATCGAGCTGCGTGATATGCAGGGTTAGCTCAGCCTGTCATGTAGATAGTTTGCCAAGGTTGTTGTCCTCTAGCACCGAGGTGCCCACCATAGAGGAATACAATGCATGGCTGGTTCATGAAGATGTTAGGAACGGGTAGGTAGAGGTTGGCGCATCCTAGATGATGCGGTACGGAACAGGCATCAAAGTCAGATAGTCTAAGTGCAAGATGGAAGAGTGGAGGAGAGTGCCAAGGGTCGTAAAATGGGAATGAACAGAAGAGAACCAGGTGCAGGAACTTTAGCGTGGGTCACCTTTAAGACTGTGTGTCTCCATGTTTCTGGAAGGAGGCCACAGATAAGATGTAATGGATCATGTGTTGCAGTCGCGTCACCTTGGACGCTCAACTGCTCCGTTAGTACAGGGTTGCGTCGGCATTGGATTCGAAACGTGAAGTTAACTCTTCCTTCTTAAAGAAGCTGTTGGGGTTTATTCACTAAAGAGCGAGTGGTCAGGAGACTTGCGCTTTCAACTCCCTTCACTAATCGTACAAATCAAATTAGTTATGGTGGGTGGAAAAAAAGTGTGATGCCTGCTATTCACTAACCATTAAAGCGGCCTGAGTTGAATATGAAAAACAAAAAAACTTGAAACCGTTTTTAAGGTTCACCTACAGAACAAGAAGTTAATGTGGCCGCTCAAATGCTGTGCATATACCATGGGTTTCTTTTAGAATGTAAATACCATTAGAGAGTTTAGGTATATACATCCATGACATATAGGATTTGAGATTGTGGCATCTGCTTTTCTGCTTATAATTAATCCCGTTTTATTATTACTTATGGATTTATATAGCACCATCTTATACCGCAGTGCTTCAGAATGGGTTCAAGGAGATAACAAGTTGCGAAAGGTAAAGAGGGCTCTGCTCAAAATGAGTTTACAATTGTCTTTACAAGTGAACTATTAAAATATTTAAAACATGCGCACGATTAAGAATGCCCTCCAAACATCCTGCTGCTATTTGATAGAGAACTTATCAATGGCGACACCATCCTGTTGGCTTTATTCATTTCCTGCGGGCCTATTGACTCTGCCACAATGGCAGTTGTACATTGTTAAAGGCCGAGCAGAGGTTCCTGACGATCAATATGACTATTATGCTTTTGTGGAGAGGCCCTTGACCGTTGTTGTATGTGTCAATCTTCCTGACAGTGCTATACAAAGTGAAATTCTCAGAAGAACGTATAAGGAAGCATTTTTACCCTAGCCGTCCTTTTCATGGGGTTTGTTATTCAATGTGATTAAATATAGGAAGCCTCAATTTAACACATTTTATTGGAATTGCCCTTATCTTAACAAAACAAATATTTAATACAACAATAGTATACAAAACACCTTCAATGCAAAAGTTAGAAAACATAATTTCTTTGTTGCCGCGGGTATTCAAGGAGTTAAATAACAAAAAGTCATATAGGTTTTGGGGTGTTTATTTCTGCTTAATTTCGTGTCACCCTGTATCGTTGGGCATCTTTCTGTGTTTATATTCTATTTTCTCATTCTCGTCTTGTCATAGCTGCACCCTTATATTGTAACACATTAAAGAAGCATTATGTTCATGTGAAACGCATATTGGAGTCCCTTTTGCATGGACTTTATTCAAATCAGTGCAGAGTAAGAAAATGTGACTTCTGAGTTACTTAACTCATTCCCCCAGCTGCCTCTGTTAAAGGAAGGGAGCGTACTACAGTATGCTTCCTGCGCATGCCCAGCACTACTCCCATTAGTCATTGGAGACAATCTTACATTGAAGCCTATAGTTGTAGGAGTAATGGTTTCCTGCATACCTGGAAACCAGGGTTTCACCTGGAGACCGGTTCTCTAGGTCAATACGCGAATACTCCGGGTCTCGGAATCAGGGTTCTGACGCGCCCCTCTCCCTGCCCATTTCCCCTTTAAAACGAGGGTGTTTCCCGTCAGTGGTAACACCCGCAACATCACCGGGAACGCCCACCGACGTCAGCGGGCGGTCCTGGCCGTGCCGCTCAAGAGTAGATTCCGGATACTTTGACTTTATGCCTCTCTCTTTTCTTCTGCCCCCCCTTGCGTACTCGTCAGCCAGTCATATTATTTTAAATCCTGGGTTTTAAAGAGGGAATGACGTCAATATAATTATCTCATACCTGCACGTGCATCGTGACCTGCAAATGTGGCGGTTTGTATAAGATACTTAAATGGGGGGTGCAATTTAAACACCATTTAAGCTAAAAGTATTTAAAAATTCAAATTTATTAGGTCCATATGTGTAAAATAAGTAGCAGTTTTTTTAAGTGGTGCTTGACATTTATACATTTATTTTATATCTTTTTTTCTAGATAGAACAACATTTTGTGATGCATAATGTTTTTTTCTTTCTTTTCTTTTTTTTTCATTACTTATATTAGGAGATACTTTTTGATTTTTTTTCCATTTCTGTGGGCAGATTAATGGCCTTTATGTGATGCCAAGTATATGCTTTTGACAGCCACCCTGTCAGCAACTTCGTTTGCCAAACGCAACTGCAGTCAAAAAGCAAACCGAGCTATGATCACTGCATGTGATCAGACTTTTCCACGTCTCGACATAGTGCCTGGAAGGAGTCTGCATGAAATTTGGAATAATAAAAGTTATATAAAGGTGATAGGACCACATGGTGTGAAAAAAAAGAACGGAGGTCAAACAAGCCCAAAGAAAATGCCAGGTGAAGTTTTGTTAGACTTGTAGACATAAAGAGGAACCCTGCAAGGTTTTTGAACCTCTCCTCATATTATATTGAAAAGAATCGATGCTGGTTTAAAAAAAAACAAAAAACATTGAATTGAAGATCTGCCTTAACTTGAAAAACTTTTTTTTTTCTTTCTACAAATGTAAATCTGTAAGATGTTACAGAATGCATTTGAACGGTTAAATCCAGCTGATTACTCACTGGAGATTCAAAACAGGGATTTTGGAATATTGGACCATTTCATATCACGTATTTGCTTGATTATGAGACGACCCTCTTTTCTTTTGGATCTTATTGAAAGAAAAGAGAAAATAAAAGGCCTGAATATAAGACGACCCTATGGGGGGGGGAATCAAAACCACTGTTTTAGCCATAAAACATTGTGTAATCATTACAACACCAAAAAAAATACAACATCAAAACATGTTAAAAGAGCAAAACAAACAAAAAAAACTAGCATGTATCAGAGGGAAAAACAAACAGCGATTGTGGCTCAGAGAGAGCAGCACATCTTTAGGAACGTCATACTCCCATACTGCACAGTCACTGAGAGTCTGCCTTAGGGAAGAGGTGATGAGTGAGGAGGAGAGCCTTAGCCCATGGGAAGAACGTGGGGATCGAGTAGGAGAGTATTTGCTTATGAGGGCAGAAATGTATGGAGGAACAGCATTACGGGGGGCGCAGTGTTATGGAGGGCCCTATATGTTAGTACCAGGATTTTAAATTTAATTCTAAAGGTAATTGGGAGACAGTGGAGGGTTTCACAGAGGGGGGACGCAGAAGAGGAGTGGCGTGCAAGGAAGATAAGCCTAGCAGCAGCATTTAGGACAGACTGTAGAGGAGTCGAGACAGTGGAATGCCAACCAGAAGAGTGTTGCAGTAGTCAAGTCGGGAAATGATAAGTGAATGAACCAGAGTTTTTGTGGATTCTTGGATGAGGAATGGGCGGAAACGAGAGATGTTTTTTAGGTGCAAGCAGCAGGATCTGGCGAGGGACTGAATGTGAGGGATGAAGGAAAGGTTTGAGTCAAGGATGACCCCAAGGCATCGGGCCTGGCTAGTAGGAGAGATAGTTGTGTTGTTAATGGTGATAGAGAATATACATATTTTTTGTGCCAATCTGGCTTTGTTTTGGGTTAAGGAAAAGTTTATTTCATAATGTGCTATTGATACAGTAAGCAACAGCTGTAGCATTTTAGGAGCAAACTTTTTGTTCAAAATAAGGGGGCTCTGATGTAACCGGTGGTGTAAATTGTACTAAATCCAAGTCTCATAATAGTATTGGATTTCAGCTTTGGTTGAACTTGGACTTGGGATAGCAGCATTCCAAGTGCTAAATAATCTTATACGAGGGATTTAGATGTTTCCATTGCCTATATTATGACACAAGGGATCTTCATTACACTCTATACATTGCATTCCCAATTTCAATTAACATACCTGGGATTCTTGCACATTAGACACCCCAAATATTGCAGTGGTGCACCAAATATACTTTACAAAGATATGCATTTTTTTTTTTTTTTTGGTTTAAGACATCTGTTTGGTCTCACTTACTGGAAGTTAGGCAATTACGAGCATTATTTAGATTTCTATAATCCTGTTGGCAGTATTTTAAACAGTGCTTTGTATCTTTCATCTCTCTGTAGAATTATCTGCGGTCAATAATAATCCTCGTCTGAATTTTCTCAATGTATTCGAGGATTTTTTTTTATAAATAGAAATGATCTTCTCCCTGTTAACAATTTTAAATGTTATTTTTATATGAAGACTTGGACTCTTCTCATCTTTAATTTGAATAATCTAAGATTACAGTTTTAATAATTAGTTCTAATTCCAGGTTCACTGTGAATACCTGATGTTTTAAGTATTGTATATGGAGCACATTTGATGGATGTTTTCCAAGTGCATTACTCCATATAGCATTACAATGTTCACATGTAGATTAAGTAATTACCTTTATTGGATCTTCTACCAATGTAGTTTCTCACAGGAGAGCTGCCTCTAGAATAACTAACCACAAAATACTAAACGTCCCCCAAAACTGTGTTTTCTAATGCATGTTGGAGTTGTTGCATTGGTGCGTCTGGGGAGGTTGAGACAGAAGTCTCACGTTCTAACCCCAATAACTAAAGAATACCCGTTGTACAGCACTACAGAACATGATGGCGCTATATAAACACTAAAATAGTAAAAATGCCTGCGCCGATTGGTTGGCGGTAAAATGCATTAAATACTAGACGCGTGCATTCGGTAATTTGTTTAATTCATGCGAATGTCTGAAAACGAGGAGGGAGCTCCAGTGAAACGGATGAAAACGGAGGGGGCTCTGATTTTTTTTTATTAATGAAATGTTTTTTTCCTTGTTCTCTCTTTCTGTCTCTTTACCTCTTTTACTTCTGTGGCGATCCAGCTTCTGATCTGCGCCTGGTCTTATTAGCATGTAAAGTAAAATAGTCTCGTTGTGTCTATTGTGTGTTTTTTATTTTATTAGTTCCAAGAGCACATTACATGATTCACCTCGAAGCAAAGAGTTAAATGAGATATTATGGCCTGACTCGAAAAATAATATTAATATTTTACAATGTCAGTACCTTTTTATTTTATTTTAAGATCACGTGAGCTGTTAGTATCTCTTAATGTCTTCCTTTTTTATTGGATACATTGATTAGTATCTAATTGATACATTTATGTCAAAAACACAGTTGTTGCTATCTCTCTGTTTTTATTTTGTTAAAGCTCGGATTTCTTTTACATCCCCTTAGAGATTTTGAGTCTCTTCTGGGGGATTCCTTGGTATAAAACACGATCTGTTTTGCTTTCGCAGTCAGTCTAGGAACATTATGTCTGCGTTCTGCCTGCTGATTTTTGGACCCAGCTGTATAATTTTTTTGCATTTGCCAATTACTGGCATCTCTTGGAACTTCTCAGCCCTAACAGAACTTTATCCGATTGTAAAGTTTTGGCCTAGTTTTGCCAAATCCTTGGTATGTGGGACAAAACATGTATAACAAATTAGTTCCTGGTCCAAAACGACCCCTCCCCCCCAGTCTGGGAGGTTTATCCTTTAAAGAGGCAGTTTACAGGAGAAGTGCCCCCCCCTTTACTTCACATTGAATTGGGAGGCTGTTTCCACTTATCTACCACCCTCTCAGTCCCCCCCCTCCCCCCAACCTGTAAAATTAATTGAGGCTAAGTTGCCAATTTTTACACATTTATTTTTTGTCTTTTTTTCATCAAATGTCACAAATGTATACATGTAACATGTCACAGGTGAGTTATTAACGTAGCACGCTAGCGTATTGAGACACGCATATTTGTTCTACGCTGTAGGATTGGATTTCAAGGTTCTTGCCCCGGGATTCCAGGTGGGATGTTCTCACAGAGATAATGAATGACCTGCCGGCTGGAGGCGGCTCAGCTCCCTGCTTTTTCATTGGTGTTTCCGTCTGTCAGTCAAATAAATGAGAGTTTTTCTCAGTATCGTGGCAGAACAAGGTAACACCACGTGAATCATTAATAAGACGTTGGAAACACCTGTAATTATTGTATTTTTTCAGTGAAAACCTATAAATTGCCGTCGGGTTCGTAGAAAATCTCCTAACCTGCTCGGACTGAATAGCTGGATTTAGCGTAAAAATTCCTCGGTTAAAGGGACCCTAACAAAGTTAGCTCTTGTTTCCTGGCTGCATTTCAACGAGGCGCAGGTAAGCTCGTCCTTCATCGCACTTACACTTCATCCGTATTACATTTCAGCGAGTATAACTAGGAAGCGTGGAGCTCAGAAAGCTGGCTTACCAGATCGTTAACCCTTTGGCTACTTTCAGTGTTACACTGTATCTTTAATGATAGTTATAACAGGCTTTTTTTTCTACAGCGTAACCATAGCTTACAAATCTTACAGCCATGCATTCAGGTAACCTAGCTACTTTTTAGGTTGAGTTAAAAGTTTAATGGTAGTCATCATAGGTTTTCTGTACTGAGGGGGTAGTAAACATGTGGAATAGCCTTCCAGAAGAAGCGGTACCAATTTATAGATTGAAGGAATTTAAAAATCCCTCGGATGTCCATTATGGCTGCTGAATCTGAGATGAGGCCAAGGACTGGTTAAGGTTTGAGTGTTTGCAGCAGTCTAGATGGGCCCGAATGGTTCTGGACCACTGTTTTAATGTTCATGGAAGAGTAATTTGATTATGAGCTTTGATGTTGTAGGTAGGAATAGGTTTCTACCAGTACATTCGCGTGTGTGTTCTTTATAGCGGTTTTCACACTGTAACATGTGTGTCCAAAGTGGTGTAATTGGACAGACAAAGGAATGTTTCATGCCAGTATGTTCTTTAATTTGATAGGAAATGTATTTATTAAAGTTTCTTATTGCTGGATGCGGGATACCTAGCTATTTTAAAGCTATTTTTAAGTAAAAAAGTTACCGATTTAGGTTATCTTAGCCTAAGCAGCCTAAGCTGCTTATTGTTAAAAGGACAGTTTTATGTCCTTTATTCCAAAGAATAATGCATATTAAAGTTATTTTTTTAAAGTAAATCAATTACCTTAGGAAGAAACTTTAGCAGCAGAGTTGCAGCGCTCCACCATTTCTGCTGCCTAACAGTCCTGCTTCAAGCAGCCAATCAGTGACAGGAAAGCGCTCTGATTGAAATTAATGGGATCACTCTCTGTGCATGCGCATGTAGGATTTCCTTAGACTCCCCACCTGGCAACATGCGCCAGGCCAGGGCTGGAGGTGACTGGCGGTAAATATATACCACGTCAACAGATCTTTGGCACAGAAAAAAGGGTAAGGGCATTTGCAAGGGGGGCATCTTACAAATGTAAAGGGACCTCTCAGCTGTCACATGCGTTAAAGTGTCCCTTTAATCTAGAATTTGCCCCATCCATCCTACGGGTTCAGATGAGGGCATCATACCTTGGCTACGCAGTATTGGAACACAGATCAACGCTATTTGCTTTGACTCTTGTTTTAGAACGTTTACTCGGTGTGACATTATGATATGATATTTAGAAAACATCTTAGTAAAGATTATACAAAAAAAACTGATTTCATTTTAACCTGTTTGGTTTTAACTGTTTTTTTTTTTTTTTTTTTTAGGGTTAAAACATGATACCGCTTTGCATTCACATTGGAATTCTAATAGTTGCCTTCCTAAGTAATCACGTAGAAGGAAAGAGGGATCCCATATTATACTGCGGAGGTCAGTAATCTATTACTTCTCTAATATAATCCCCCGATTATGTATTGTAAATCTGTTGTGTTTATTCTTAAACCCGCTTATCATATAGACCTTATTTTAAAGAGTGGAATTGCAAGTCTACCAAAGAATTTTCCATAAATCATAACAGTTTGGCTGTTGGTTCTCTTCCAGAACTTTCTCTACATATTAGTGCTGGGTAACTTGACATGATTCATAGTGCTAGAGGACTACATGCTTTACGGACAAAGATAAAATAATAATAACTGGGTGCCATATTTGCTACATGTCATGCTGGCTTAAGAATAGTCCTTATTCACTATCAAGTGAGCTCAATACCATCCTGGAGTTGTGGTGAAACAAGGTTGGAGCAGGATTATAAAATAAAACTTAACCTGCTCGCAGTCACCTTATATCATTTTAAAGCAGATCGGCCGGTTGCTTCGTGTTACGGCACTCCACCTCGGTGGGTTGTGATATGAAAGCCCCTCAATAGTTTCTGCAGCTCAGCGGGCTAGTCCTGTCATCCTTCAGCGGCCCGGATTCACCATTGCCCACAAGTAGGGAGACTTCATAGGATAGTCCCCAAAAAGCAGGACTGTCTGGCTGAAAACAGAATGGCTGGAAGGTATTATGTCTCTTTGAGTTGCTCAGCTTGGGTAAAACCCATTGCAACTTCCAGTCAGTTATCAGCAACCTGAGGTTTGCGTAGGCCAGGCTGGGGTTTTTTGTGAATAAATCCCTAAGTGCTACGAACATAAACTATGTCCGAATTAAGGAACTGGCCAGCGGTTGTAGAATAGGAAATATAGAATTATCTGGAAATTAAAATTGTTATGCTGCTACTGTTGCATTTTTGCTCTCTTTTAGACATTTTTTGTTACTTTCTCTGAGGTTATTTGCGATGATTTAATGCTGTTTGTTTATAACACTAGTTTTTGCAAAATATGTTTTCTGGCAACTGCATATCAGCCATTTGAATGAGTTCTCGCTCTGTTATCGGAGACCAATCTACTAGACAAACACCCCGACTCCTTATCATCATGTCTGTGAGAAACAATAGAATGTCTCAATCTTATATGCAAAGCAGGACACTCTGACTAATAAAAGTCTATGGAGGAACAGACTTCATTATCATTGCCATAAAGCAACCGGAATATCGGTCAAAGAGTTGCCCCATTGTACATTTAGTCTTACAGTAATAGTTACAGTATGCATGATCCATCTCTCTGTAATGTGATGGTAGCGACTTATCCCTCCCCATTCCTGAATCCAACCCCACCCCCTCATTCCTACCTCCAGATGTCACCCCTCATTCATTATGCAGGTTTGCGAATGCATAAGTCACGTGAAACCATTTCCAACCTAATGAGCTCTTCAGTCAATCAAGCCTTTCTTATTTAAAATAATATTAAATGTATTAATTTTACAGCGGATTTCCTTGTCATTGGGTGGTGGAACTATGTGTGTTGTTGGGAAAACAATCAACGTATATTACAATAGTGCAAGAAACTACCCCCCCGATTATTAAAATTTCCAATATCGGGAATATTCCAAACAGTAAGTTTGCAACAAACCTGATGTTCCGGGCGGTGCCTTAACATAGTTACATCTGTCACTCCCATGCTCATTAAATCCAGCGTCTGGCTTTATGTGATCGCCATACCAGAAAAATGGGGTATAAGATAAAAAAAAAAAATGTTAAACGGCTAAAACAGACATTACTATAAGAAATTGGTGTGCTGCTCGGTGACGTGACATATAATATAACATATATATATATATATATATATATATATATATATATAATATATATATGTGTGTGTGTGTCCTGGGAAAAAATGGCTGATGCGGCAGCAGTGATAATGGCAGAAAGTATGAGATCTTTAGGTGTTCAATCCGAGACACGAATAGGGGAAGAGCAGGAAGTAAAATGTAAAACGACGCGAATGTTAAATGAATTAAAAGCCAACCACGCAGACCTCATATGCAGAAAAACAGGTAAATCAGGTTAATGAAAAACATGTTTGTCAGAATATTGCCCGGTAGAAGCAAGTTAAGTGGGTTTGTTTCCAGATCCTATTTTACAATTCAGTATGACAATTAAACCTATGGAATATAATTTGCTGACCATAGTAAACAAAATGCATACATTAGAAACCTGCCTTATGCGTACGCCATATTAATTTCCCACTCACAGGATCTGCGTGATTTTTCCTCCCCATTGAGTTATGTCTGCCTACTGCTGATTGCGGGGGTAGGGGGTAGTAGAAGGGAAAGAGCTCGAGAATAGGATATTAATTACATAAACTGACACTGCCGCGATTTTGCTACAAATCCCAGCTTTAAATAGCCTATTACTTTTCGTAAGTAGATAATGAATATTATCCTTCAGAATCGTTACACATATGAGAAGAGAAAAAAATACAAGTTCCAGGAAGTTTTTAATCCATTTTGCTACTTTGAACACTAAGGTGAAAGATCAGCCATTATTTTTTTTAATTAATTTCCATATACAGAAAAGGCTTCCTTTTTGGTGCAGTTACTATGGAAACCAAGGGAATGCTCTTCTTGATTTTTCAAGTGGATGATGCAAGATGGTACCGGCAGTAAATCTGGTGTAGTGTGCTTGTGTCTCGCTTTCCAGTCCCCAAACCCCTCTGTCCCTTTTTCCTCCTATGATGGGCCACTTTTCTAGGAGCTCAGAGTGTTTGCTGGTTGAGTGTATCCCAATGTTCTACAGGAATGGATATAAACTCCAGAATATATGGTTATTCATCAGATTCATATATTTCTACCTATCTTGACCCAGTGAGATATCCGAGGCCATTTCAGAGTTAGAAGAATTTGAGATATGATTCAGATTGGCTTCAATGTGAGGTTCTTGCTGCCTTTTGGATCAATGGCAAAGTTGAACCTGATGGATTTGTGTCCTTTTGTCCAACTTAAGTCACTATGTTATGGGACACATTGTGTTTATTTTTTTAAAACCTTGGCTGCTATTTCATAATATATTTATATATCGCTGTCCTTCCTAAGTATCCATTCTCCACGGTGATTGTATGGAAAACACGCTGCCGAGTCACACTTAGCCAATCAGTGCCACAAACTGAATGGGAGCGCTTTCCACGCATGAAAGGCTTAAAAGTTTAGATGTCTTAAGGTTTAAAAGTTTAATAACTGGTACACAGGCTGAAAAGACCTTTTAACCCCTTAATGACAAAGCCCGTACATGTACGGGCTCAAAATGCATTGTTTTCAATGGGTTTAGGAACCGTCCATTGTCCTTTAGGGGTTAATTGAAAATAAATAAATAAAGATGATCTGGAATCGGCTTATACACCAATCTTTGGTGAATTTATTTTTGTGTTAATAATAGGGCAGAGAAAGAAAATCCAATTGACTTACGTTTTTATGTTGAACGGATTGTTAGCTGGACAGAATACCTCTCCAGCTTTTTACCCCCGGATACCACGTTTATGAATTTGGGTTGGATGAAAGCAAGTAGCCATGGCTTGTATTTTACTTACTGTTGCTGCTTTGCTTGGTTGCCAGGAAGGTGACCCTGTTCTAGTGAGCTTACAGTCTATTGGACTCTTATCTGAAACTATTGGGCATTTAAGTTATGCCTCCTGGTCTTTAAGGCCAACGCTTTCCTTTTTTTTTTTTTGCCATCCAGGTAATCATACATGCCGTTAGACGCGAGAAACTGTAAAAAGTTGCAGCATTGGCACATTTTGTGCCCTCATTGCTGTAATACGCTGTCATCTGTAAGGAATTATTAACCAAATGTTCTAATACTGACTGACACGCGCGATCACTGTGAGAATAATGCAGGCAGCCCTCAGCCAAGCGAGAAGCATTTTTATTTACTTTAAGTTTCCCCCTTCCAGGGATGCTTCATTTAGGGTGTTGTGACATGTTCATTTAACGTTTCACCCCCTCACATAGCGCTGTCAGAATCTGACTTACTGCGCTATGGAAATGTCCCTGCTCGTCTATTTTTCGCCTCCGCCGATCGCTCCACGGCAGAGCACGCTGTCTCTTTCCCACCTTTCTATTATCTTCCCTGATATGTCTCAGGAAGAATCTTTTAAATAATCCAAGATCGAGGCACCAGGGGATAAGAAGCCTTACACAGTATATACCCGCATGTCGTTCTTATCTGTCCCTCTAAGCTCATCGACGTACTTAGCTGAACGTAACCCGCAAAGATGGTTGATTTATTTGAAAAGTCATCAGCTTACATACACCGGGCATATCTGTAACGTGGCTCTACCGGTAATCAACGTATCATCATAAGGGGTTTCTGTGAGAATGAATATATAAAAAAACCTATGATGTAAAATAATATATTAACCCCTGAAGGACAATGGGCGGTCCTTAAACCCATTGAAAACAATGCATCTTGAGCCCGTACATGTACTTTGTCATTAAGTGGTTAATACGCAGTTTTCAACGTAACATCATCATTTTCATCACCATTTAAATTGAACAAGGAAACTTAAAATCCACCTAAAATCCCGCTGTGGTCATATGCCCTTGTTTGAATTAGATATATATATATTTTTTTCTTTTTAGCGTAACCGTGCTCTCTTTTCAGGTGGATAAAAGGATTTTGGTTTGGTTCCCCCCTCTCGCCACCTGTCAATTTGGAAGCCTGCCATACCTCCTTTGTGTCTGGCATTGGAACAGAGAAGGAGCTGGCTATAACTGTACCATCAGCAGCGGGCATGAGCAGTTTCTACAAGCTGAAAAATATATACCTGCTTTTTTTTGGGGGGCGGGGGGGTTAGGAACCCTCGTGTCCTGGCAGTGAGTTGTTAAAAGTCCTTGTCACAAGTGTATCAAAGTTTGAATTTGTTCCCATTTCTCCGTTTCAACTTGAGTTGCTCTTGCGGCCGTAAATACAATCCCTATCGCAATATGAGAAATGCATAATTAAAATAGCTTTTAGACGCCGTGGGTTTCGCTGAACAGCTCTTTCTTTGCCCCATCGCTATCCACCCCCAGCGTCAAAATAAAATAATCAGCCTGTCACATTCTTGATGAAATCAATTTCCACCGGGGAACCATTGTTTTAATCTAGATCCTTCTGTTTAGCAAGTAACCTACCATCAAGTTATCCATCCATTCATCTTTAAATCTCTTAGCTATGAGATAACCATCCTGTCAGCATTCATTGCCATAGGCTATTGGAATACCAACTGCTTCAACCACTGGGCCTTTAAGGTATTTTCATTGTGGTTCCATTGTGTTTAAAGGCATTTTAGAATTTCCTCATCTGACACTTGTAGCAATTCATCTCAGACCCCTTTGAGGAGCTCTACCTGCCTTATTCGAGAAAGCCACATCAGAAAAAGTACCATCTGGTGTGATTAGAATGCAGGAGTCAGATGGAGGACATAGGCAACTAAACTGGATTGTGCCAAATGTATTGTTATAAACTGGCACATATTTCACGTGTTATTGAGGATGTTTATCTAAAGCATAGGTAACATCTTATCAAAGGAAATGGTAATTGGCAAAAAAACAAGCCTATAACTAAGTTAAAATCAAGGAGGGGGCTCGTTACATGAGAAATGAACTGATACACAAAGAAAGACCTAAAAGTATAGTGCAAAAAAGCCTAAGGTTCTACGATATAGTAACCGATTCCATGGAATTTTGGCTAATGGTTCCATTATGTCCTGAAAGGCTGTTGACTCATAACGTCTTCCATCGTTTCTTAATTATGATTTCGCTGGACTAGAATGAAGCAGATTGTCACGTTGGTCGCTGAGTGTGGGACACGCTGGGCAATCTGAAAGCATCTGTTAAAAGCAGTACACGCAGACCATCGTCTTGCTCATAGACATCCGGAATCCTCCTCGTACGCTTTCTCAGTATTAAACGCTGCTGAAGTAAAGAACCTACGTCTGAATATCTCCATAGGTGGACTCCCTTTCCCAGACTTCTTGTCTTTCTTATTGAGGACACTCTTTTGGTATCACCGACCTCTAGAGCCTGCCCCTGGTGTTTCAGCACCCTTTCCCCTGCTGTTAGCACAGACACATTCTGTATTATACTGTAGGTATAATGCTTCTATCCAATTGTGGGTCCATCCATTATTAAGTGTGTCATAGCAGTCGGTCATTCTCTCGCCCGAGAACCTGCAACATGTGCCCACAGATGACCTGATTTTTGTTTGGGTTCTCGCATGCCTGCCCACGATCAATGACGCTCGTCTGGATTTTGGTACATTTATGTTAGGACTACATCACTGAGCATGTTCTTTATTTATAATATATTTGAATATTGCTGCAGGAATATTAAAGAGTTACTTATTTCAAGAGCAATCCAAAGGTTGGTCTTCTTTTCGTGGTATTGTTGTCCAGAGTAGAATACATGATTGGTGGGAAGGCTGCAAACATCCACAAAACTCCGCTTCATTAATGCAGTTCCGGGGGAGACGGCAGTCAATTAACCCATTTGCTACAGTAACTCATTAGTCACCCTGGTTCAAATATGTATTTAAGAGGAGCCAACAATGGCTTTCTAAATTCCACAGGGTTCACAATTCATGGATAGGTCCGTCGAAATGTCTTTTTCTCACAAGTAAACTCGTGGTTTTGTGACGATCTCCCTGTAAATTATATCATTTTTTTTTCTATGAGGAAATCCGTATCTGAATTTACTGTTCTTTTGTAACTAAAGTCAGAATTTGAAACATCAATCCTACTTTCCCCAACTTTCCCCAAAATAATTAATCATGTAAAAAATTTTTATGAATATGATAATTTATGAATTATCGAGAACATTTATTACTCATGTGAGACGCAAAAAAAAGAAACACCAATAGGTTGATGCCAAAATGCCAAAATAAAGGCATTTCTTTCTTCTTTGTCTAAGTGGAACCGCATCTTTAAACGTACGGCTTTTTCCAACAACAATCTTTGTGCTTGACCCTCTGTATCTCGGCGATAAACCCAATGTTTCTTTAAGTTTGTGGCAGACGACACCTGGTGCTGAGTGTTGTCTAGTTGTCTTATTTATATCGTTGTCAAATGCTATAGCTCAGTAAGCTTGTCATATCTTCCCATTGCCTTGACAGCCTTTTCTGTGTAAATACTATTATTTCCCAGTAACAGCTGACCACATAATTTATGTAAAGCATTGTACAGATTGTCTATATCTTGGGGACATGGTGACATCTTTCCAACGGAAGTATGAAAACCATAACAGCCAGAATATGTACACCGGCTAAGAAAAAAATACGAATGTAATAACTGCAGCAGAGCGTTCAATGAAAATACTTGTACCGGAAGATAAAAAAAAAATACTTTTCCGCTGTTAGGGTCACAAGTGAATATATTTTATGGCTGCCATTTCTGCGTATTATTAAACGGGGGGCCTATATTGTAGGCTGAATTACAGGATTCTCTTTGGATCTCCCCATAGATTTAGGGTCTCTTGCGCAAACAAAAGAATAAACGTGTCAATTTTAAATTTCATCCAAAAGTAGCCTTAGTATTTGCCGTGAATGTGTCTGATTGCCCTCGGAGAGTTAATTAATCCTCCACAGGCATCTCTTGATGATATAAAAAAAAAAACTCCCGAGATGATCATTCAGAGATCAGGTTGAAGGAATTCAAACGATCACCGACTGCTCCTTAATAATATGTCGCTAGCCGAATATTTGTTCTTCTTCGTTGTGACACCACCGGCCACAAATAAGCATTTTTTGGCAGTTATTGTCAGCGTTTTCAGGCAAGAGGAAACTTTCCATCTGTGGTCCTAAAGCAAAAGACAAGAGGATACATTTCTTAACAGATGGCACTGCACAATAGACGTAAAGAAGCCCCCCAGAGACCTGCAGCCAGTCACTAGATATTTTCAGCAACATCTTGAAATAAATTGTCCCCTAAGAGATGGAGGACTTAAAAACAGCCCTACAAATTGACAAATTTCAGAACCTTGCGTAGTCGGTTGTAGCCAGGTTTAAATGCGTAGCACAGATTGTGGCTGTGTAGAACATTTGTGGGATGATTCTTATCGCAAGCTGTTTGATGAGAATGCACCCTTCAGAATGGAAACATTATGTCCTGCGGTGATAGGCTGCTGAAAATGAAGCTATACTTTTCCTCCAGACAACTTGCCATAAAAAGTATAGCGCAAAAGATCTCTCGCAGAGGTTGCTGCCCGCTTCGCGGCAGGCAGCACAGCTGAGTCTATGGTCCATGCGCAGCCATCAGGGCAGCGTTGCATGGTGTCCTAGTGCAGAGCTTGGGACTGAAGCCCCTAGGAACCAGTCCGTGCCTCTGGCACATAACCTGCTGTACGGTCTAGAGTGCCACAAGTTTAACCCCTTAATGACAAAGCCTGTATATGTACGGGCTCAAAATGCGTTCTTTTCAATGGGTTTAGGAACCGCTCATTGTCCTTAAGGGGTTAAACCACACAGCGCAGAGTAAAGGAAAGGCCCGGGGTTGTGGAATAATATGTACTAATAAATGACTAGAAGCCTAATCTGGCCTTGGCAAATGTACTACTCAAAAGCCCTCATATGCTTTGACCCAGTAGACTCGCCTAGATGCTGGTTACAATGTTAATATGGCCTGTAAAAAAAAACCTTTGCCTAGTGGCAACAAAGTGACTACTAAATGTATAGAGCGGGAAAACTTTGAAACATAATTGTGGTTACAACATTCTTCCTTGGTGGTTAAGATCAGGATGTGTAATAATAATAATGAGATAAGAGTAATAGAATAGCATTATTATCAAGCACAGTCAGATGTAGCCGTAGTCTAACAATGCAACAACGCGAGCAAACTAGATCAGTAAGTCCAAATCTGCCATTATCCAGCACAATATATAGATTGCATTTTGTTATATTCCAAAATATGCCATAACTAATGCCTTTCGGTGTGGGTTGTTATTAGCGGCTTTGCCGCTCTTGGCTTGACTGCTTTGGATAACCGCGCAGATTGTAGAATTTCAGCTCTGATGTAAACTCCTTCTACCTCTGTACGTGGCATGCAGCTGCACCCAGCGCCATGAATACGTCTATAACATAAACCCGCCTGCATCATTTATCCGGTTCGGAGTCACATTTGCTGGAGGCTTTGCCCCGAGGCGTATAAAAGATTATCTTATTTGCAATACATTCATTGCTTACTTCCTTAATACACTGTAAATGGAGAATTGTATTGGATTTGCTATGCTTTCAAAAGAAAATAAAGTGCCAACCGGAGATCAAAAAGATCCCATTTCGCTTGCAACCAGCAGTTAAATGTTCCTTTCTTCCATTGTCTTGCCTAATGGTACCTGTAAAACTGAAATTGCACTAAAGTGTCTGTTTTTGATCGATTCGTTTCACCTTTTCCTAAAAATAAAATCTATCACCGTCATTGCCTTTGATTTTGCTCCCGCAGCTCCGCTAACGAGAATGGATCAGAGTGGAAAAACACGTCCACGGTCATATTAGACCACCTACAGAGTTACCCCCCACAGTCCTATATTTTGTGGAAGGGGATCCAATAATAAAAATAAAATTGCTTTTGAACGTAAGGTATTCTGTTGGAATGTGGACCATTTTATCAGGAAAATGCCTAAAGCGATAAAATATTTTGGTTTTGTATAAAACTCTTATCTCAGCCGGTTATCTAGCTTCATGGTAGACATTAGGAAGACTTCATCTCAAGCACCTTGCCCTAGAGCAGCCATGTCCAAACTTTTTTCCGAAGAGTGCCAGGTTTGATGAAGTGAACATGTGCGAGGGCCGAACCATTTTGCCTGGCATTCTTTGAACCGTTAAAATGAAATGCAAATTAACTATTTTATGCAAAGTTTATTGAAAACGGCATACTTTTCATTTTTGTGATTTGGATGACAAATCTAAACAGGTGTTAAATCACTCTGCCTTTAATATCAAGAAAACAGATCTCTATTTGGGCAACTTATCTGGGGGGGCCTTATCAGTCTGGAACGCGGGCCGCAATTGGCCCTCGGGATGGACTTTGGACATGCCTGCCCTAAAACAATCAACCTAGTGAGATAAGAACAAATATGGCAACTTGATGCCAAGGCCGTCCTGGTCATCCTTTGTTGTCGGCCACCATTCTTCAACAAGAACTGGTATTCTCAGAATGAACCGAATCGCCAGCTGAATAATAGATGTAATTATCACCCAATCGATGGTAGTCATTTATTGACCTTGGAAGGATGGAGGGCAGAGCTGGCCCTGGTGGGATTAGAACCTTAAACCCTGAGTTTTGAACAATCTGGACTCCGGCGTTGGGTATGTAGCAAGAGTGTGATTGGCCAGCCCAGGAATTTGGAGGGACCCACTGTAAAAATAGTACGAGTTACCAGCCAGGGACTGCACAGACCTCTGTTGATTTTACATCTCCCTAGGCCAGTCCATGATCCCCACTGCCCACAAAATCCAGGACTGTTGGGAGGTATGGCTGGCATACTTATCGCCAGCTATGGCGGGAAGCACATAAAGATAAGTGCTGGAAAAAATGGGGCAAAATACAATACAAAGACATTTAAGTTAAATATGGTATGTAATGATTAAATAGGTCTGCTGCTTCCCCTTTAATTAACCTGCAGTTAATTAGCTAACTTAGTGGTGTTTCGCAAAGTCTAAATTAATTAATTGCATATTAATTAAGGAAATTGTGAAACCCTGTTAGGGCTGAGAACCCTCATAGGGCAGAATTTGTGGTATGACATTCAGCCACAAATTCTCAAGGTCATTTCCCAATCTATACCATTTATTGTCAAGTTTAAGGTGTTCCGAACATTTTATTGTTTTTATAAGTATTTGATGTGTTTTATGTTTCATTCATTTATGTTTATATTCATTCTTATATCAGAAATAATGTAGTGTACACATGATTGGAAAGTATCCACAGGTTCCACTAGTTTAAAAATGTATTGCATTATTATGTATTATATCAAAATACACCAGTTTTGTATGTAGGTTGAAGAATTGGGACCCCCTACAACCCCTAAGCCACCTACTGCCTGTCAACTATCCCAGTAACGTACTGGTTCAGAACACATCTAGTGTTACACCATGTACTGAGTAAGCTTGCTGACCGGCCTCATCCAACGTAGACTTGCACCCAACAAAAAAAAAGGACTTACCTTAAGTAGAAGCTGCAGGGCAAAATGCCACCTTCATCGAGCCAGACTGCAGACTGGATGGGCCTGATGGTTCTTATCTGCTGTCACTTTCTATGTTTCAATGTCAGGCAATCAATGGGAGCGCTTTTTGCACATGTACATGGGGATCTAATTAGATCTCCTTCCAGCCCTGGAACCCTCGCCGAGGCGGTATACCATGGCGGAACATTTCCAGCAAACTAAAGAGTGCCCTCTCGTTCAGATGAATACTGCTGCCTTTTGCAGACCTATTTTTCCCTGTGTTGTCTTATTGTGTACATTGATTCTTTTTATCTGTGTGTATATTTTTTTTTCTTTTTTACCTTTTTATTTTAACAAGTAAGCGCGCACACAGGATCATGTTTCTTTCCATGCATCATAGATCTTTAATCACATGATACTAGGTGGATTTTGTGTCTAAATTCACATTTCTTGTTTACAACAATACTGACATTTGTAGTTTCCACAAATTTACATATCTGCCTTTCTCAATGCTTAAGAGATATTATCCAGCATGAGATGGAATCTGCTGGTAAACTGTTATTTCTGTGACTCCTAAATCCCGATCAAAACACCCCTTTCCCCAGAACGCCTTACGGTTTCCCAGCTGGTATCACTCAGTTGCATAACTTAAACATAATGAATGTGGTAATTGAGATAAATTGATCTCCTTTTTCTTTCTTGAGACTTATCTCCAATCATAGAACAATTATCTCCGATAGATTTTATCATTTTCCCAACAAGTCTGGTAACAAATCCAACCCCAGCCACAATAGAGAAAGCAACTTTATGATGAATGTTGGGACTTCTGTTCATAACGGTAAATTTTTCAGATGCTGGCTGAGAGTCATGATTATTATTAATTTATAAAGCATCGTTATTGTTGCAGAATATTCTAATGCTATAAACATATCATAATTTTATTTTTCTATTTCTTTTTGCCATTCTTTAATACCATGAAAAAAAAAAATATATACATATATATATATATATATATACATATACATATATACATACATACATACATACATACATACATACATTTATATATCCTGTTGTGTTCAATTCAGCTGAGTAGGTGGAACAGCACTTTTTAAATATCGCTTATTCCTTAGAATTTCGGATATTATATGGAAACACAATTTCACCTCGCTAGAATGTGTCCCCAAGGCTTGGCAACTACATTATGAAAGGTTTATTTTAATGATACAATCACTGCTTCCATGTCATTCTCTAATTTTATTTTTTACATTTGATGAATATTTTCACTGACTTAGAGATCTGTTTTTTTTCTTCAGATATGCTTCTATTTAGTATTTGCTATCCTCATCAAATTTAATTTCTTGTACTTTTCATACAAAAAAAAACAAAAACCTATGTAAAATAGATTACATTTCATTTTGTTTTATTCCCTCTTTAGCCTGCAGGGCATTGGTAGATGAGCTTCTATATGAAATTAGAAAAGTGAACCCTAAGAAGACCGTTGAAGTAGGGTCATTCAGGATAAACCCAGATGGAACACAGGAGAAGACTAAGGTAAAAAAAAAAAAAAAAATTGGAAATGCAGGAAAATTGAAGACGTTGCTAATATTAACACCCCGGAGATCTTTCACAGTGTAAAAGGCTTCTTGATTGAACGTGCTCCAGCGGGACCTGACATAACCTTACTGTTCCTTTGCATGGATTTTGTCACTACATGGTTTTCAGTAACCATTCCGTCTTTATTATATTCCTAGTAAAATGCCTCGGAAGGGGTGCGCCGTTGTTTTTTTTTTTTTTTGGCTTTACGTTTTCCTGCCCGTTAAGGGAAATTGTGCTAGCCAACACAAGCTAGCAGGTTAATATATAATTGAGTAGAAATAAAGGCTAATTGAAATCTGTAAAGGAAGGCACGCTAGGATTCCAACTGGGACCCTTCCAAGGCCAGTAATGGCAAAAGCTCTTTCCAGAGATTAATGCTATGCATGCGATCTGATATATCTGTTCACCTTGACACCTCTTGAAAGTCTAATTTTTTGAGCTTACGACGGAAGTAATGTAATGCAGCAAAATCATTAATAATAATATATTTACCTGTATGTGGATGAAACTGCTGACTACTTCTTGATGTTCTGCGATGTTAAGGGAATGCATGCTTTCTTTGGGTACAAAATATCTGATCGGCACACAGTGCTTGCAAATATGTTTAGAAAGTGTATGTATCGAATCATATCATGTTTAATATAGAATCCTAATATATAATTATATACAATGACAAATATTGTGATTACAATCTATATAAACCATATATTTTTTTATTTGTTGCTGACACTATCAGTTTCACAATATACAGATCAAAATTAGCTCTGCAAAGTCAACCAATTAATTACTGAATGTTACATAGTTAATTTATATATATATATATATTGATGTAATTAAAAAAGTATTTAACATACTTTATGTTCAAATGTATAACGTAAAATTCTATTGTTTTTCTTTATTCAATGAAACCATTTAATTTTTGTATCTGGTGGTTTATCCAAGTAAAATTTTATAAAGTGTGATGAGCTTTGTTAATCGTTCCTGATGGGGATTGGGGTAAATGCAGCTCATAGACAACAGGATATAGAAATGAGACATTTTACACGATGAACATTTAGCGACTCATTGTTTGCTTAAGAATGAGGTAAACTATATCAAATAAAAGGTAAGACGTCCAGCTCCAAAACTGTGGAATACTTGAAAGCCATTGGATGTGCAGCTTTTTAGCCAAGCCTGCTGTATTAAATTAAAAAAAAGTGTATTTTTTTATAATGAAAGTGTCAGGCGCTCTTCCTTTACCGCGAGAATCTATGAAGCAAACCATGTTTGCTTCACTGTCTTATACCTTCTATAATTCGAGCAAAGGTTCAGTGCCATTGGCACAGAATTCAGCGAAAAATCCAACACCCCCAAAAGCAGGTATTTTACTCGGCCTACATAGAGTTTCTTGTAGAAAATCGCAGTTTCTGATTAGGGGGTCTTTAACCTGGGTAGGGGTGAACAGGCTTGGTTTCATAGCTGATATTTTGGTCTAGGTTGCGGCAGCGTAGGTTGGTACATCCTAATTTCTCTATACATCTATAGGTCTCTTATATTCTCATAGTCTGTTCTAAATGTATCCCTTTCAATATCGCTTGCAAAGCTTTTCTGCTGGTAACATCGTTAATTAATAAACTGAAATATGAATCATCTGCCTGATGGAGACTAAAGTTACAAAGTATTCATTAACCCCGATCCTGCCCTATCTCTTTTGCCGTCATTTGCACTGTTTAATATAATTACACAGCCGTTTTCCCTAAATGAATGTATTAATCTCAATTCTTGTGCTGATTGCAATTCAGTCTCCCTCCAAAAAAACAAACTTAATACTTTTCCTCCTCTGCATAAGCAGACGATCTTTGAAAATACATGTTTATACGTGATAAAGTATTCCAGCTATTTTTTTATATATTATGACAAGAAGTAAAATGCTTATCCGCTATATGTCTAGAAAGGAAAAATATACAACACGCCCTTCAAAACAGGTTGTGCCGAATATCTAATGGAAATGGCTTCTGTAGGCCATCACTATCAAAGGAAGAAATCTTTACCTAATATCCGAATATAAACAGTATCAAATTGTATTACTCGTACAGAGACCGCAAAGAGCCACCTCTTCAGGACAAAAGGTTATATTTGCATTTTCTTCGTTTTCAGTCACCTCTTCTGTCTTCTTCTACCGATGAGGCCATGTGAACATCATCTTGGTTCAAGGGTCGATACAATCACCCAAGAGTATAACTAATCATTTAATATTCCAAAATTCCAGCTTCTTTGGCAAAGAGCTGTCTCTTTACGCAGCTGAATACGGTTGTGTGAGACTTTCAAGGATTTCAGATGATCTGAAGTATTTGTCCTTATGTAGAAGACAGAGAGCTCTGACATCAGTCATCCAGCGAATCTGTCTTGTCTGCTAAGGAGTTAGTCATAATTTAGCAACCAAAGTTGGAAATCTATAGAACATCTGTACTACAAAGGTGGTGGCATTTTCCCACCTTTCATGTTGTCAAGTACTATAAAATGTATGAAACACAATAAATCTTCTTGAAGGACACTTAAAGATGGAGTTAATTCAGTAGGTGTGTGAAGCACAAGCTCAAAGTCCCGGCAGCCTTTACATTACAGCTGATATCACCCAACTTCTTTCTTATTACTTCCACCAGAATCCATTTAGCAACTTGAGAGTGCATGAGGACGCGGTCTTTCTGGAATTGTTTTTTTCAATGTTACTGTTTATTACATGTTTTGCATTGTTTACATTTTTTTGCCATAAAAATGGTTTAGTTTATTGAAATTCTACTTTTTTTCCTTTTCTATTTTAGAAATCTATAAACATTTAGATTAATTTTATCATCATGCAGTTTCTTTTTATTTCAAAATTATTTTAGGATTACATTTGCCATTTTTAATAATAATAATCTATAAATTGGGATATTATTTGTATATTTCCAATATTCTATCTCAGCGTCATTCATACAAGGTTTAAAAAGAAGTCTTATGGCAGCAACCAATGACATGCCTGTTGTCTGGACCATAGCATTGGTTGCTATGGCGATAAAACTACTGCACTATTTAGATGTTAGATTGCTTTGCAGTATAGATGCATCTTAATCTATACATGAAAAGATTCACACATTATTGTGAAATAATTACCCATAACTTATTTATACTCCAAATCCATTACTAAAAGTTTTTACCTTGGTTAGAAACCTTCTCCATATATATATATTTATATATATATATATATACATCCAAAAAAAAATATTGAATATTGAAAACAGCAAATAATAGATTGTATCTTATTATTATAGATTACATTTTTTTAATTCAATAAAAATATATATATATATATTTTTTTTTAACTTCACCACCTCCCAAATAAATTTTGCATCCACATCCATTTCCTTTTCTTTTGGTCGATGTGAAAATGCTAAATCCTTGCTCCTCTGTATAATGCTATAGTGCATAATATTTTATTTTGAAGGCATACACGCATTAACCTTCTAGCGTGTGGCCGGCTTTGTGAGCGCGTTACATTGTGTCACCGCTCTGACACTAGAGGGCAGTCTATCTGGGGTGCAGTAGTTATGCAAATGTTTTATTTGCTAGGGTGTTGACTTCACACTAGATTAGCTTCACGTCACAGCTACTTCTCTCGCTTGGGCCAGTTTTCCCATTAAAAACTTAAATAAACCAAAAAAAAAACAAAAAACAACCAGGGCCAGGTGGATTCACATGAGCGTGTGTGATAGAAACCCATGAGCGAAATGAAAGGTCCCCTCCAGCTAAGCTTCAGCACACACTGATAAAGAACAGAGGCCACATACCAGGAAGAAAGGCACAATTGTTGAAAAACATTAGGCATTAGTCAGCTAAACACCATTAAGATGACCGGTAAACTGAACTGTTTAAGGTCATCCTACCATCGGAAAGGGCACTTTTCATCTTGCCCAGATTATACTCTGTGATTTACACCACCTGGCCGCTAATGTGCAAAAAGTATTCAGTTGCCAGAGTTATTCTACTAACAGTAACTTCAGTATCGGAGGCGGATTACCTCTACCCTTTTTTGATTTTTTTTTCTTCATTCCTATGGAATTCCCAAATAAACCATGTTTTATTTACCATGAATTGCTTTGGTTAACCCTTTAAATGACATAAGGTTGACTAGTTATTAGGGATTCTACTTAAAGAAACATAACTTCATGCTAATAGATACACGACGATACCCAAGGTGCTTATTGTACGCTGCTTTAATAAGATACTTCTGCTTTTCTTTGCTTTGTACGGTAACAGTTTAAAGGGCGACTTTCCTGCTAACTTTAAATAGAATCCCTTGTCAGTTTCTATTTAAAGTTTGTCTTGCAATGCTTGTCAGCTACAATTTATAGAATAATTTGCTCAGTTACTATAAAGGTTTTATAGGCCTGGATTTGATAATTATATTTATAGTTATATTATACATATTATAGTTAGAAGCAATTGCTATAGTAAAACAAAGAAAGACAGCAAGGGTTAAGGTTATCGAAGAGCTTTCTTTGCTCAGATTAAGAAAAAAAATGGGGAAAAAACTCATATTAGGGAATATTACCAATATTTTATATAAACTTTAGAAACCCTATAAATTAATTTAAATGTATTATGGGTATTATGTGCAGCTCATACATACATAAGTGATTTTGGTGTTGCTGGAACTATATAATTTGAAACTTCTTCTGTAATAACAATTCTCTGATGTTTCAATACATTTCTAATCTAATACCTCGCGTGGCAATAAGAATCCCCATCCCAATTCGGTTTAGGTATACCTATGCTGTATTTTTTTTTTTTTTGTCCTACTGTCGTACTTTGGATTTATGTCTTTGTTCTGATTCTTTTTGAAAAAAAAAATAAAATAAAAAGAATTCCTATCCAAAAAAAAAATAAAAAATATATTGTGATCTGTTGCATATGATTCTATTCCTCAAAACAAAATGTGTGTTGTTTTTTTTGTGTGACGGTTTTACTTTTGTTTGTTTCATGTGGCTTCAAAATTACTAAAAAGAAAAAATAATTAAAAAAGTAAAACCTTAAGTAAGAGAGCAAACGCAAAAACACAGATAAACCCTTTACGTTATTAATAATAATAATAATTATTATTCTTTTTTTTTTCTTCTCTCTCTCTCTCTCTTACGTGACATTTGTAGATTTTCCGGGATTTAATTTGATCTAAAGAGATAAAATTAAAAAAAAATCTTGAGTATTTACTTACATCTGATGTGTTTGTGCTCTTTTGAAAATACTCAGAATTATGACCGAGTTGCATTATATCAGAATGTCATCTTATTATGCTTTGCTTGTTTATTTGGCGTCAGCATTTTCTGCTTCCAAATATTTGTCTAAGGACAGGAAATGATAATGGCTGCCATTCCTTTAAACCCGAAGTGATCTGCAATAAATCCCTCGCGTAATTCGTTTGGAGATGTTTCGTGCAGTTTCAGGCGTGTCTTTAGGAGACGTCACTCGGGCGAATTGGTTATGAAAATAGTTATTCTTTTAGCTCAATAAGTGTTTTATAGTATATGGCTATATAATCTGCCTTCACAAACACACTACCTGCTGTTTGGGCATAATGAAATATCGCAGGCAGATATGCCACATGGGAGGGTGAGCAATAAAACTGTCAGGATTGTGGCTTCAGCACAGGATACAGAGAAGATAAACTCTAATATGTAATAATACAGTCAGACTTAAAGACTGAACATCCCTGATTAAAATGTAATTACGTCTCCTGCCTTACTCTCGGGATGTTCAATATGTATCAACGTTTCCTGACACTAAACCTGTCTGAAATATGGCGCGGCTCATGAAACAGGATCACTCCGGTTATACTACAGCCGTAAATCCAGAACGACCCGCAGGAAACATTTTTGCGAGGTTGAAATGTAGTCGTTAATATTTTTTTTGTAGCTATGTGGGGGCGGGGGGTGAGATTTTATAAAGTAATTGGCCAACACATGGCCCTCTGGCTGTTTTGAACTATAACTCCCATGATGCTTTTCTAACCAAGAGGTTTTGTGGGAATCACGAGTATTCTGCCTTTGCAATAGCTGCGGGATAATGACCGGCCCTGATCTACCGTGTGGTGGTTTGTTGCTGGTGCTTAGTTATAATTGATACCACCCTAAAAAAAAAAAATGTCAGCCGGCTTTGTGGGACCCCCTAGTTCACTTTCATGATTACACCACTCCAGAGTTTGTGTATTTTGGTGTTTTATTAATATTTTAGTGTCCCGTTTTTATATATTGTAGCATGTGGGTCATCATATGGATAACGCATAAACCCTTAAGTCTTCCAGTCTCTTGACAGAAGGAGTGGGATCTCCACCACATATCTAGAATCCGGAATACGGTTTACTTTGAGTAGCAGCAAATCCACGGTTCTCTCCAATCTGTATACTGATTCCTCAAGTATCCTAACTGACCGGGTTTTAAGGCTATCCCCTGTCTGAGTGGAAATGAACTAATTACTTATCGAGGCAATTAGACTAATTGACTGTGCTCACTCAGCGCCCAGGTGATATCTGTATAACCCAGTTTGTTGGGGTTAACTGAGGACAAGGTTAAGCAGCGCTGCTCCCCGTGAACAATGGGAGACTTAAGTATCTGCTCTCCAGAACGCCGGTAGAGACTTATTGATCTGCCGGTGCTTCGGAGTACCTTGCATCCTTAAAATCTTCTCTGCTGGATGGGCCTGAGGACCCTCGTGGCAAAGCTATGCTCTAAGCCACGCGCTTCATATATCCCTGCGGACTTGGCTACCAACGTGGGATGCTAACCGGCCGCCCCAAAGCTGTTTTCTCCTAAATCCTAAACAATGCAAAGCTTCTTTTTATTGTTTGTTATATGAACTCTGCTTCAATTTTAACTTTGGCCACGGCTCATTAAAAATAAAAACAGCTTTGCTATGAAACCTATGAAGAAAAGGATTAAAACGGTTAATTGGGGCTTTATGATTACAATTTATGAAAACATTAGAACATGTTTTGAATGTCTGAGCTTTAAATAGGTTAGTTTTTTTTATAACAAATGGATGATGGGATTTATTTTTTTTTGTCAATGGGAATAACCTGTTTCTGTGTTAAAATACGTCATTTGTGGAAAGTAATGTATCGTAGACCCCAAAACCACTTAATACAATACAGCGGCCCAATTTAACCATGAAAGTTACTCTAAAAACAACTACTTTTTCTGAAATGTGCAGAAAAGCTTAAATAAAGAAAAGGGAAGATGGTTTTCTTGATGCTCAATTTGCGTTCTCAGTCTTACTGTTAACTTTCTTAGACTTGGAGATAGTTCTGTACGGTCCCTGCTTAGTATCGACTTACAACTGGTGGTGAAATCGCGGATCGGTCTTTTAGGAAGGAGAGATAAAAATGGGTTGTTTAACCTCAGACTACAAATATAGCTCCATTGGTTGAATAAAACATGAAATTGGTTAAAAGAGTTTAAAAGCAGAGAGAGAGAAATGTCTTGCGCTATCCTTCGCCTTTTCAGCTGAGGAGTGGACTTGATTGCATAATAAAAAGAATTGAGGAAACACTTCAAATTTTAACAGCTTAGTGAATCTTCCCCTGAAGTCGACAAAAGGAAACCATTACCAACTTCCATGAACTTACTACATACCTACGTGAGCCGACTTCTGTGCGTTTGAAAAAAAGCCCAGCTAAAAAGAGACATTTTTTTAGAGATTTCAAGAAAGAAAATAGATTTTCAACTGCATAGAGTTTAGAGTATGATGTCAAAATATAGAAAGAAAGAAAAAATGTAGGTATTTAACATATACTGTTTAAAATTTGTACTTATTGGAAATTAATTTGTTAGTAGCTATTTACTATATAATTATTCTTATATAATATATTATTTCAATATTCTTCACTAAATAGCCAAAAGGCCTTTATGACAACTTTGTGATAACTATATTAAAAAGCTCACATTTGTTTATTTTTTTTAACCTAATCAAATGTTCCTGTTGAATTTCAGCTGCAGTATTCTAGGGAGGTTATATGCCCGTAATTTATCTAATTGGATGTGACGTTAAAATTAAAATGTTAAGACTGTTACTCAAAGCATGGGCGAGTTGATTACAAAATTGAAAAAAAAAAGGTGCAAACATTTATCTGTTAGACATAAACGTATTAGTCATTTTTTTTCCTCATTTTACATTCTTAATTAGTTTTCTGCTAGACCAGGCAGTAGAAAATGCGTGAAAGATTTAACTCTTTAAAATTCAAGAGGGGGGCACTTTCCCAGCTGCTTGCGAAGGGTTCTTTTCCAGTACTTCTTCAATCCTCGCGTTGAACAGACCTTAGTCACATTTCGTGGAAAAGGACCGTAGCATTAAGTCAGTTAACCTCTTAATTCCCAAATGGACGCTGTATATTGCAACCCATTTTTCAGGCGTTCTGGCAATCAATGGGTCTAAATTTGTGACCGCGTTAGAATATGAAAAAAATATTCTGTTGTTTATTCAGCAAAGCAATTTATCTCATACATATCTCCATTTTCAATGATCTTCTTCACTGCCAGTCTTTAATTAATTTAGTAATTTTGCGATGCAGTGATCAAACTTGCCGCTCAAGGGAGATGGAAGTTTCTTTAAAACCAAGTCTAGTTTATCTGTGTAACTTACAGCATGTTCTAGAATTTGGCTTCTCGTAAAGTAAACCAATAAATCAGATGAACTATCAAATATAGAGACCTAATATATATATATAGATACATATACATATATTTATTTCTATATTTTCTTTATGAAATCCCATTTATTGACTGAACCCAGATGTTCTCCACGTCTCCTGCTCCTGCTTATTAAGATTCTCAGCGTTAGAAGATTTCTAATTATATTATCTAATAAACTAAACCTTTAGAAGCTATTTGCATATTATATGAAGAAATCTCACCCAACAAATTCGCTGTGGATTCAATTAACATAATAGCTAATTATGGTGCACGTCATCTCTTCAGTGTTACTGTGGATTCATCTCCTTTCTTTACTAGCCTACAGCACCCAAGGCTTGAATTGCATCTTCTAAATATTGACTTTTAGCTATGTTTAATTAGGAATAGAACATCTTTATGGAACCAAAACGATTGTTTAATTGCTACTTTTTAATACACATTCAGAGTGTGCGTATGCTGTTGATAACTTCATATGTAGACATGCAGGTAGCATCATAAATGGTTCAGATGTCGGGTGATCACATACTCATGCCATTTTAGTGGCGAAAAAATTCCATGTCCAGTTGCTGTGGTCCCTGGAGTCCTCCTGGCTGACAAAAGTAAATAAAATGGATTTGTATGAGGAGCATAGGTATAAAAATAAAATAGATTGCTAGAAGGGCATAGGCATGGGTTGGGTGGACCTCCTATTTAGCTCTGTCCAGTTTGCCTTCCTCCTTATGGCTAAAAACATTAGCAAAGTGGGAAATCCCATCTTGGAAATATGACGCACAATTTTTCACAAGGTATTACAGTATAGTTCAAATTACGGGTAAGTTTAGAGTGATCTTCGAGTACATGGGATTGGACAGAAAAGGCACGATCCTCAAAGAAATGTACTCGTCACCAAGATAGCAAATCAGCAAAGAAAGGAGAGGCTAACTGGAATTTTAGTTTTTTTGTTGTAGCTGTTTTCATGTCATTTATTAGATATGTAGAAATCAGAATATATGAGGCAGGTCCTTTTCGTGTTCAACACTTTTTTTTATAGAACCATAGATTTGAAGAAGTAAATCACACTTTTTTTATTATAATGCATTGCGTTCTCAGATCACATGGATCCGCATACTCGGCTTCCATGTAAGAACAGATGGAGTGTGGTAAGTGAATTTTAAAAGAATAAATTATGATAGTTCTAAGACATTCTGAAGAAGGTGTCTGCTTAAAAGGTGTCACCAATCAGGGCCGAAATGTATTTCTCTTTGCCCAGAAAAAGCAAAACGATGGTTAATTCAAAAAGCCATTAAAACCGACCCACTATTCCCAAATATCAAAATATCACCTGAAAAGAATCAAAAGGTTAATACGTAAAGAGGAAAACAATCCGCAACATAGCAATGTCGAACTTAATCGTTAATTGTGGATAATAGTTGTGACTTTGGCCAAAAGGATTTCTCTTGTTACAATGATGTCTGCGTCCTCTTTGTTATTGTAATGAGGTTGGTATCTCTAAGAGGCTCTGCTCAGTGGAAAGCCTTGTCTCCGGTATAATTACAAAGGAAAATTGCTCATTGGCAAGCACCATTCAGCATCCTCATATTTTTAAAGAACTTATTCGTTCTCTCTCTAAAATTCTATTGTCATCTCTTTTTTTTTTTACCTTCAACTAATGCATATACAGTATATGGGTTATTAAACCTTAGGATAGTTGTATGTATTTCTTGACTGCCAATTAAATAACTGAATAATGGGTTTTAATGCCAAATTATATATATATAT
>VKOC01000006.1:2085041-2096809 GCA_009364415.1 Spea multiplicata
TATATATATAGTATATACATTAAGCACATAGCGCTGGGTTCATTCCCTTCTATTTTTGCTCTGTTGGATTACCGAAATACCAGCGCCTATATAACTGAGGTTACCTTAGTAACGAGCAGCCCTAGTTAAATTTGCACCGCTTGGTCAGGGTTGAGCCTAGGGTTAGTAGTATTTGGGTGCAGTATTTCTTCAACGCCTCCCCCCGTAAATAACAAACACACATCCTAACACACAAACTCACTCTAACACCATACCATACGCCATGCGCAGATGCTAAAAGCCATGGTGCGGTGGAGAAGGGGATGGTTTCAAGACTGCCGGGATTGTACTTTCCAAAGACTATTGGAAAATATGCCTGACAGTTTCCTAATGATGATGATGAGATGGTTCCGCTGAGATAATGCTGTTGGAACCTGCATTTTGATGTTCCTTATAACGGGGTACCATCTTATTTTAGCAGGAGATCCCCTGAGCTTTGCAGAGGTACATCAAAAAGGTGCATGGTGGTCGGACCATGAGGATAAGAGTCTAAAATGTTTTAAATCGATATAACATTGTTTCATGTTGGCAATGTTACCGTTGTCCTAATCTAATCTAATTACTCTTTTCCAGTAAATGGCATGAATATAATTTTAAAATGTACAGAACTGAACAGAGTTATCTGGAAAAAAAAAATAAGATTCAGGCGCGGCGAGAAATGCAATTTGAATTTGTAACAATTATATTCAACAGTAAACAAAATTATGACTCAAACGGAATTTCCCCTTTTTGTGACTTCACCATGTTACATCATACATCATATGCAAATTAGGCAGCTACTACAATGTTGAACTTTGTATCTCTTTGCTTGTAAGGTAATGGTGAGGTCACAAAAAAGAAATCAACCAATAACCCTCTTTCTTGATCTATACATATGCTTGTACAGTAGTTAACTAGCGCAAACAATAAGTGGTTTAATTTACTAATGAAGGGTCTTTCTTGTTCCAGGTGGTTTCAAGATTGCAAGCATCAAGGCAAGGCAACCCTTTGGAGTCCAGAGTGCTCGCAAGCAACATGTAAAGTATTCATATTATCTTGGTTTCTTCTTCTCTTTACATGTTTATTGGGCATTATGTGTTAGGACCCCATAACAGCTATACAAGTTAATGTCAATGTCTTTTGTTAAACCGTAACAAGAGGCCTGTGTAACAAGGGTGAGGTGAACAAATCTTGAGGTTCTGAGCCATTTACTACAACTTCCATAGCATGCACAGGGTTCAGATAACACAATCTACCCATAGAGCCCACAGCTCCCCAGCATGCACAGGGTTAAGATAACACAATCTAACTATAGAGCCTACAACAAACCAGCATGGACAGGGTTAATATAACACATTATCATATGTATCATATGCAGGTCAATAAAATAATAGCCCGATAATGATCCATTTATAATCTTATGGTGCAATCTAAATGTTTGTGAAAAGAAGCACAACTGTTTGGAGATTACGCCATTATATAACATTTTTTATTTCTTATTTCAGTTGACCTTTGCAATTTCACGCAGTGCTGTAAATATTCATCTTAAAGGTTTACACATGTATTGCCCCAATTAAGGTGAAGGTTTATGAAAACCTTAGTATCTATAAAGCATGTATCTTTTTATACAGATCTGTGTATATCGTCAACGTACCTCGCCACAAACTAGAGAAGGTGGCCAATTGTTAAGCTTCAATATTCTTGTCTCTGCTTAAAAACATATGATGTCTCATACATACTCTTTTTAACTGTAGCATCTATTTGCCATAGAAACAACACTAAGTGGATATTGTCTTATTGATCCCAGAGAAAATAACTCAACTGTTTAACCATTTGCACTCCAAGAAAGTTTCATTCTTCTGGATAGGAGCCCCTAGACACAGTGACATAACTACTGAGGTCACAGGGATCGCAACTGAGACAAGGAGCATCTGTCTAGGGGGCCCGGGCAACCTTTGCGACAAAAGTTGTTCACATAGAGCTTGTCCCACCTGGACCAGCCCTTTGTGAACCGTTTCGAACCTGCACAGGGAGAAAGGAACTCAGAAGGATCACATTATGTGACAACATAAATAAGTACCGGTATGTATAAGTGTATGTGAGCATGATTGTGTAAGCTTTTGTGTGTTACGATGTGTAGGTGTAAGCGGTATAAGAGGGAGTGTATGTTAGCATGAATGTGTAAGTGTATGTGTGTAAGCACAGATGTATATATCTAAGTGTGTGTGTGAGCATGAAAGTGTAATGTGTAAATGGTATGAGAGGGAGTATATGTTAGTATGAAGTGTGTAGGAGTGAGTAAGAGTAAGTATATGGAGGAAGAGAGGCACACCGCTTCTGTACGTTCATGGGCAGGCGCACATGTAGGCTGTTCGAGGGCAAAGATTCCACTGGTAGGATGTTTGGGGGCAAAGGTGGCACAGGTAGGCTGTTTGGGGGCAAAGATGGCACAGACTAGCTGTTTGGGAGCACTGACAAGCTGGGGTAAATATGGCACAGGCAGGCTGTTTGGGGCAAAGAGGGCACAGACAAGCTTTTTTGGGGAGCTAAGGTGACACTGGCAAGTTGCTTGGGGCAAAGGTGACACTCACAAACTGGTTGGGGGGCATCATTTTCCAGAGATGGCCCTGTGGTTTCTAGTTCCTAGACCTCACTGACAAAAAGGGACTATTATATGTTTTTTACATATTAGATTTTCTCTTTTGGAGACAGTATGTCTTCAATAACAACTTTCATCACTAAACAAAGCATCAATGCATATGATATTTTTTATTATTTGAATGACGGAAAAAGAACATTGACTCTCCTTCATATGCCCTTTAACGAATAAACAAATGCAAAAATAGTTTTTTTTAATGTAAACAAGTATAAGTTACATATTTTACCATGATTCACACTCTTGCATATAATCTGCCAAAAATGTCATGTTTTCGATGGTATATTTGTCAAATATTGAGCATCATTACTTATTTGAAAGAACATTAACAAAATAACTAAAAAGCCAAAGTATAATCAGCAGGCTACATATTTTATATTTTATTTATTTGAAGCCACATATTTTATTATGATTCACCCCTTTGCATATAAATGGTTAAACATGTTTTGGATGGAATATTTGTCTAAGTCAAATATTGAACACACTTATTTGAAAGAATGTTTAATATTCCTGTTATCAGGTGAATTTCAGGTAAATAACACACAGTTAAAGCCTACGATTTATCTCTTTTTAATTGGACTACAGCACCGATGTGGTAAACCATATTTTTACAACTTCCTGCACTTTTATACTAAATGCATTTTTTATTTTCTGCCCTGGCGCCTTTTACGATTGAAATAATGTTTTAAGGCAATGAAGTAGATTGAGTGATAAGACTAAAATAGTACTTTGAAGCAAACCATCAAATATATATGAGTAATTCTGAAAAGATGCAGGACTTTGTTCCTAGCCGAAAAAAAAATAGCTGATACCCTACCCTTCAATATCCTACATGGGTGCCATGGAACCAAACATTTTAGAGGCACGTAAATAAAATAGAAATAAAATAGAAATTAATTAAAAAAATGTATTACGGACTTACGGCCCAGGACAGCGCTCTGCTACGAAGACAGCAGCCATGAAGGGTGCGCTTCTATTTCTAGTACAAGAAATTTAACTGATTAAAGTCAAACAATGTTTATCCATGTAATATTACAATAAAAAGTGATTGCCATTGAGCATATGCCTTTTAGTTCTACTTTTTGATAAGGCCCCATATTTATTCAGGGTACAATAAGTTATATTTCTGTTGGTACCGCCTATGCAGAGCCAGCCCTAGGGTTTCTAGCTATATCTTTGGCTCCTCCTCCTCCTGTATTCACTTACTTGATAGCATATAAGTGAAAAACATGGCCGTGTCTCCTACCAGCTCAGCAACCTGGCCATGGGCTGAAAAAATTTGTAGGCATTATCAGGCACTGGCCCACTAGGCAATTACCCGATGCACCTGATAGCCAGCACTGGGCCTTGAAATACAGAATGAAAGCTGATCCTTATCTCCGTCTTCTGTTTGGAATTTAAGATGTTGCAATGTTCATGTTTAGAATACCAATAAATGCCACAAATCCCAATGTCATAGTTTAATATTTAAATGATTTTTTTGTTACATTCCTATTGTTTCTTAATATTGGTTTGTCTTCATTTGGGAGAGGATTCGGTAAATTTGGGGCTAAGGTGACCCAGAAACCTCAAAAGTCACCACCGGGGAAGAAATGCAACTCTATTCTATACTATTCTGTGCAGTTTTATACTTAGCATTAAAACGAATCTATTACAGAAAATTAAAAGTTACAGTCAACTGGTTTTTGTTTAAAGAAAAAGTGAAAAAATCAATGTGCCAAATGTCCATGTTAGTCTTGTCTTTTCTGTCTCCAAAATGAAAGCTAGTTTAATAAATTATACAATTTTCTGGTAATTGCTACGTATAACCCCTCTATGTTCAGACGCAAACAATGTAGGGAATTTGTCAGATGTTTGTTCTTACATGGGCTTGTATTGAAATAGTGGGTGATGTGTTTGGTTTAAAGAGTCTAACCCTAGCAGTAAAGCAAATTGCAGGGTATAAATCACATAAAAATATCATTTTGCACACATCTGAAAATAACACAGGCTTTGCTATCTCTTCCTTGGAGCAAAGTATATTGATTTTAACTCGGGTTATTGATTTTATGTCACGTCAGTGATTTAATCATTTTCTCCTTGTTATCACTTTGCTGTGTTTTCTCTATTGTCTGGTGTGAACCTCAGCCAAGACCCTTTAGCCTTCTGTACTCCTCGAAATAACTTCGCTTTTCATCTGTTATTGTCTTAAGGGAATGATCAAACAGCCATGCTTCTTTGTATATATAGCACAGATAGAGCAGAAAGCCTGACTGCATCAATCATTAAAAGCCGTAAGCTTGCATTAAAATTTCAGGTGCAACTGATAGGAACTATTTTAGGATGAGCAATATTTTCAGAGTGGAAAGACTTGGACTTCCACCAAAATAGGTGTCTGGAGGATTCTCATAGTCAAAAGGCAGATCCAATAAAAAAAAGATTCTTAGGTTTTGTGCCTCACAGGTAATTTTGATATGCTTGGTCATCTTTTGATATGCTTGGTTACCTTTCCTACTGATTTTGCCTCATGGACATTTACTAAAAACTAGATGGTCACTAGATTGGGTAGAGGTCTTAGATAGCTTAGATAGCCCAAGTGAGGTTCTATCTGTCATGTATCTAAAAAATATCATATAAGAAAGAATGGAGATAAGTTACTTAACCTTGGAGCATCTTGAAACCCCAGGTTGGAGCTGTTTGAAATGTTTGGATGGGTTATGCTATCAACACTGGTGACCATAATGCTTCTTTGAAGCTTAAAAAAGGTAAACACACAGCAGAGATATTTGACCCTCGTGTCAGCTAGAGCACTGCGATTTTGCTATGGAAGAGTCTTCAGGTCAATAATTTAATCAAATTTGTTAAACTGTTTCTGGTGCCCAGCACCCAAGTGATATTATCTCTTCGGTGACCTAATATCTGCTGTTTGAATAATCTTTTGAGTATTGATATCTGCATCTTTGAGGGGGGGGTACGAATTGGAATATGGGGTGCAATAAAATAACAAAGCCAAGTTTTTTTAAAGATTTAGGACCATTTCAGCACAGGGGGTTACAGTTGAAGACCACACAGCATATGATAAGACATTGTTGGACATACATTGAAACATACATTTCATCCTAAAGTTGAACCGTTACTCAAAGCTGCTCCAACACTATACATTTTAACATCACAGTCATGGAGATACAATAGTAACATAACCTACATATCAAGTCATCTGTAAAAAGAAAGTATATACATTTAAGAACTAGAGATGTTATATGACTTTTATATTTATTTATTTATTAGTGGTCGGAATAATAACTACTTTATATCTGATTTATAATCTATCGCCGAACGCACTTTGAAATTCTATTAGTTACAGTAATGATTTCAAAATTGAGATGAGAAGGTCTTAGTTCTAAATTAATTATGAGTACATCCTAGATGACAGCTATCTTCAGAGCTTTAAAGACTGTGGCTCCATGTATTGATATATGAATTACAAGCTGTGCTGTCCTGAACAACTTGATAAGCAAGTTGTTATTTCATTTTTATATCTAAGTGGATTTGCTGTCAGAAGAATAAGAACTTCATAATTTAAGAAATAAGAAATATAAGCTTTTCATTAAGTATGGGTACTGACATTGTTTAAGGATTATAGAAGTGGATAATGGCAGACATGGCGAGGTCCCTACAACCCAGACCCTCATCAGGCTCACTGAACTCATGAGCAAGATGACTGGATAGGGAGGGATAAGACCCCCAACCAGGAAGGCAGAGTCCTTGTGAGAATTCTTCCAGATACTCAAGGACCCAAAGATGGAAGGGAAGAATGAGTTTAGCTAGTTTGGCTTGGCTTGGCTCTTGCTTTTCGTCTTCTGCTTAGCTAGGCCAAGCCAGGTGTTAGGTGTGTGAATCTTGCTAAAGTTTACACTGTCTTGTCCAATATCAGTACGGCTAACCATTTGCATGTCATTTTTTATTTTATTCTAGCTGTCCACTTTGAGAGGAGCCCAACCATAAGCTGAAAAACCACCCGCATACCCAATTCCCTGCTCCATAGATGGTTCCTCCAGCATCCTTCTGTACTTGCATTTACACTTCGCCCCTTGAATACTTCGATCAAAGCAAATTTTGTCCTTCGCCACATTTTTTGTGACGCATATATAATGCTCTATAATGACTTCCACGAGCCTTTTCACAGACACTGCTGTCCGGGTATGGGGTATGGACGCTTTGCTTCCCCTGGACTGGATATGACATCAAATCCTTGTGCTCAGTAGACCAGTGGTCTTCAAAGATGGTGCCTTTGTGTGCTTTCCTTGGTGAGACCCAGAACTAGGACCTTCTGTAATAAACAACAGCGTGTCAGTTACATGATACATATGCTGTATGTGCTATATGACTGCCTTGGTCACCTCCATTGTAGAGCTGGTTTCCAAGAAAAGCTTTGAGCAGTGAGAAACGAACTCCAAAAGTTGAGGGACGTTCAACATAAATGATATACAAACATGTAAAAAATATTCCTTTAACAAAAAAATATATTTTTAACAAAAGAGCATTCTGGCTTCACAAAATCAAAATGAAGGGAGCCTTTTAGCTTCATCGTATTGTCTAAAAAATTAGGAAATTCTTCCAGCATAACACTAAACATTTTCGAAACAAAAGGTTTACATAATAAGTTAGTGTTTCCCGGATTTCCACATTTCTTCGTGACATTTCAATGCTGACCAACACAAGAACGACGAGAGGATAAGGTCACCGACATTTAATACTGGAAATCTGAAAGCAAAACTTGTAGGAGTTTGAAATGTTGCACATGCTTCAAAATGGATATTTTCGTCAGCTACTGACTATTCATAACGTTTTACAAGATACCAAAAATCTGATCGTAGATTGTGAAGCTTTGCCAAAAAAATAACCTAGATTTAAATTTAAATATGATTTTTTTTCTGTGTCGCTTCACTTGTGTTAAAACCTTATTTTGATTATTCTGTCACAAATTAATTATTACAAAAAAAACCCAAACAATGAGCTGTCATGTTGCGACTCGGAGTAGAATTTCTGGAATTGTATCTTTAGTACTTTCCGTGACACTTGACCGTTCAATAATCTCACTTCATTTAGAGAAATAACAAGTAAGTGACTAAATACTCACCCACGTGTAAAATAAGAAACCCCGTCTGAATAGCTGCCATGGGACGTCGTCGAAAAAAAAATAGCAGACGCTGGTAACTGAGATTTTGACTCTGTCCTTTATTTGGTCATTTAAATCAAGTTTTAAAAAAATACTTTTTTTATGGCAGAATATTAAAAATGCGCTGGGAAAAATCTATTTTTTTTTCTGGCTGCCATGTTTAAGAAGGTGGACAAAAAGCATAAGGGTGCAAAACACAAGCCTTGACAAGTAGCGATTGATTATTTTTTTTTCCTTTACTATTATGAATATTTTTTATCATATACTTTTAATGTCAGCAAAATTCTAGCAATTTAACCCATTCCTATATACAGGTTCAATAGAAGACAGGATATTAATGGGTTTGGCACATGTGATGGATTCAAGTCAACTCAACTTTCTCATTCTTGTATACAAACAACACGATCAGGAACTAGCAGGGCCGGATTGGCCATGTCGAGGCAGCTCTGGCACTTTAAGGCCAGCGGCCACTTGATGCTTGCCAGGCATACCCGGCCAGTGGTTGCCCACTGCAGCACCCGATCTCCCGCTGGTACTCAGCTGAGTGTTGGGCGCTGTTGGCGAACAGCCTACTGGGTATATTCATGCTGGTACCAGATGGCAAGTCCGGGTTGGGGAACTAACACGTTTCCTACCAGCCAAAGTTAATTAATTATAATTGATGTGAAGGGCTTTCTCCCCAGCTGTAGGTGATGGGCCTATTCCATGCCAAACATGATAGAACATTGGAAGATGTCCCTATTTAAATTGAACGGTGCTTTGGGATATGTTAGCACTTATTATGTTTTTATGCACTTTTTCTCAGCATAATATATTCCTTCATTTTGTGTTCATTCTATTGCTCTGCAATATTGTAGCTTCTTAGAATTCTAAACTAAAGAGGAGATCCCATTGGGGAAAAAAAAATATATGTCCTTGACTTTTACATTTGAATGATTGCGAATAAATCTTACAGTCAACTTCTTCTGATCCAGAACTCCTAGAAAGACTGTGATGTGCCAGTATTTTTACTTAATTACTTTCACATGTATCTTAAACCCCATACACACCAACACGTTATCCCGCAGCTTGACACGGTGCAAAATCTGTTGCGTGGTTCTTCTACGTGGTGTATAGAGAGCCTAGCTGGGTGTAAGCTTCATATAAACTCTTAATTATTAATCAACACTAATCCTACTGAAGAAACAAAATAACAAAGCACTTACTTAAGTCGAAGCTCTACAGCTGCAGCTGCCCTACTCCTTCGGGGTCCGACCATTCTTGCCACAGATTGGTCGCTGGAAGCAGCCAATAACAGCCAGGAATGCATTCACACTGAACTTAGTGGGACCGCTTTTGGCTGACCGGTGGGGAGTATATCACGTGCAAGAAGAATATTCCAAAATATAGTTGGGGGGAGGTGAAAATGCTTTTAATATCGGCATATCTTTAGGAGGACACCCCGAAAATGTAAAGGTACCACAAAGCTATCACTAGGTGGCCCTGGCACCTTTATGCTCACATAGTGTACGGGGGGGGGGTATCCAGCCGGCAGATTAGGTGTCCCATTAAAACCTGGGCAATTTCAATTTAGTAGACTGTTTTTATGAATCACAGAATGAAATACGACGCTTTTAACCTACGTTCCATATACAGGAGATACCCTCAGTTATCTTCTCAAATCAGTAAATCACTAGGGATTTTATAACGCACCTAGGGGTACTTAAAAAAAAAATGACTTTTTCTAATTCCAGTTCTGAAGCTGATGAGCTAATTCTGTCCATTAAAACGAAATCTGACAATTAGCTGCTGTTTTATAGTTTAGAGGCATCGTAATCACTCAGACCGCCGATTGTTAATTGAGCAGATGGAGATCCTTAATCATCCAGGATCTATAAAGAAGGAGATCTATAGGCAGATGTTACACAATCGAATAACGTCCTCACCTGTCACAACCAATTAGGACCCTACAAGTAAACTTCTGCCATAGCTTATGTAAAAATGTATGTAACAAAAAAAATTAACAATCAACAAAGGTTGCTATGGTAATTTTACATTGTTACGTAAAAAAACAATATATGAATGGTTCCCCTAGAGCAATATTAAGAAAAAAAACCCTCTGTTTTTTGTTTAGGGGCGAGACTTCATTTGGGGGAAATTCAGATTTTTTGGATAAAATTAGTCCATTTCAAATGTAATAATAGGCTTGTAATAAAAAAAAAACAGTTGATTTTACCCCTGACGTAGACTTCTGGGTGTGGGTAGGGTTAGGCAGGGGCAACATCCAGCTATGCCCCCTTATGAAAGGTAAGGATCATATGGAAACAAGTAATGTAAGGAAGCTTTCTTTACTGAGAGGGTGGTAGATACGTGGGACAGATTCCCAGCAGAGGTCAAAAAGTAAGAGAATTCAAGCATATATGTGATTAAACTCATGAGTTTGATTAAGTGATCATGAGTTTATAAACATTTCACACAGAACATAGTTAATTAATATTTAAAAATATTCAATAAAAGGCTTTAAAATTATTTTGCAGTAGTGAGACTTTTCACCCAATTTTTTACAAGGGTAATTTCCCTTTAAAAGACTTAGTAGGTTCTATTTAATCTCAAATCAGCATTATTTAGAATAGGGACATTTTTTAGTAGGAAAATACAGTTTTCACACTTATAGGGCTCTGACGCCAGATCTGGTCTGCTCTGTGATTGGTTCGTGTGTATACAGCACGCCAAACAAAAGGGGTGGCAAACTGTCACCTGCGTCCCACGGACCCACCAGGACCCACGTGAGGGCCGGCTCTGGTCTAACGTATGTACGAACCAAGAGTCTCAAACACAATAATAATGATAATTAAAAAAGGAGGAAAAAATAGAAAACATTTCCATTACATTCATTGACATCATAAAACACCATAGACGTTTGTATCATTTTTGTATCACTATTACATATGCAGTAAATAAATATAGTCTGCGGAACAAAAAAATGGTTTTCCATAGGAAAAAAAATATCAGCCATTGAGAAAATGAATTGACTGCGGTCAATTTAGCCACCACATGATCCGTAATGGCTTCTAATTCCCTGGACACCGGGAATGAAATGGGCCGGAGATGAGTAATGTACGCTCTTGCGTGTGCGTTTTCTACACGTATGGCAGAAGTCGGCTACTTTGTGGCAGCTCAGGATCATTAACGGAAAAAAAGGGGTGAAACGGCTCAGGAGAGGACATGATGTCATTTAATCGACGATTACTTTAAGAGAATGAAATAGGTGACACGCGTCACGGTAATGAGTTTCAGTTGACGAAGACGAGTAGGTTGGAAACCTAAAAGGTTCAGAATTTAGGTCACTTTTTTTTGTGAGATCACCCAGTTAAAGGTTTTAACCCTTCAGGGACCACACTACTGTGCACAACAGCGGACTTAAAGCGTGACTCTCGTCGTAACGGCCTGCGATATTATTAAATTACATTTATTAAAATGACCTGTGACATATACTCGGGGCAACTGTTTTATCAATGTTTATTTTAAAATTAAGGGGTTACTTACCCCCTCTGTTAGCCGAAGGAAGCGAGGGCCAGTGGCAAAAGGTGGCACGGCTAGCATTATCAGCAACAACCTACCTGTACATACATTTATACATCTATAATACATATATTGCTTGTTATAACCAATAAACCCCATTACAGTAATTTATTTAGTACACTGAACTGTAACATCTAGGACTTCTGGAAAGGGACGTATCTATTTTATCAATGGAAAGTTAGCGGCAGCCGAGAAGTCTATTTATTATGTACTTGTGGATAGTTTGAAGGCCTAGAACGTTTAAAACACTTAATATCCAAAAAAAAAACCCAAAACACTTTTCTTTTCCAAATTAATTCAATTAATCAATTTCAAGTTTTTTTTTTCTCATCAATATGAATTTTGGTTCTCACAAATCAAAGATAAGCACGTAAA
>VKOC01000006.1:2096909-2146835 GCA_009364415.1 Spea multiplicata
AAACAAATATATTTTAAAGTACGCTATGAAAGTGGATCTGTAGTAAATTCAAGTGCTACGTGGTTCAGTGACTCTTATAAAAGAAAGATATAAAGTCTAATAAATGTTTCGCAAAATCAAACCAACAGAGCTCTTATTATTTTTTAATATGCATTTTTTTGACCTATGCAAAAACCCTTGAAGCATTAAACATCATAACATTACATTTATTTATAGAGCTTCAGCAGATCCCGTAGTGTTTTATAATAGGGAGAGTCCATTAAGACATGGTTGGATGAGTTTGGGGTGGAAGAACTTGACCGGCCCTGACCTCAACCCCATCCTTTGGGATGAACTGGAACGGAGATTGCGAGTCGGGCGTCTCGTCCAACATCAGTGCCTGACCTCACAAACCCTCTACTGGATGAATGGGCAAAAATTTCCACAGAAACTCCCAAAAATCTTGTGGAAATCCTTCCCAGAAGAGTGGAAGCCGTTATACCTGCAAAGGGGGGACCAACTTCATATTAATGCCTATGTATTTAAAATATGATGTCATCAAAGTCCCTGTTGCTGTATTGCTCATGTATCCCAATACTTTTGTCCATGTAGTGTATATGAAAAGCTGAAAGTTTCTACTTCAGTTAAAGGGACGCTTCAGCCATTATATGCACTTTAATACATATGACAGCTGTGGGGTCCTTTTGTAAATGCATGGGGTATTCTGCAGAAATTCACCTATTTCCCGTTGACCCTGCATATGATACAGTTACCACCAGTCAGTTCCAGCTCTAGCTGGGGGAACACAGAGGACAGGGTTCTATCCGGACTCTTGGATATGTTTGCATGCGTAGCAAGCGCTCCCCAATGATCTCAATGGGAGTGCTTTCCTGCCTCTGCGTGGAGTCTGCCCGAGAATGTCGAAAACAACGTAAAAAATACACAGTTATTATTTGGTGTGACTGCGTATGTAGAGAGGAGTAAATAAGTGACATCATTCTCCGCCTGAGTCAAAAATGTCGGCAACATGAAAGAAAAATAAAAAAAATCACAGCCCTGATCTAGATTAATAATGCCGCCAAGTTAACCTTTTTAAAAAAAAATACAAAAAAAGGCCAAAAATCTTTTAATACCAAATAAAGACAACACAAGAATTCTGAATCCCATCCTACAACACTAGACTGATCTCTTTGAAGCGAGAGCCGTGTTTACACAGCAATAAATGTTTTAAGGAACGCATAATGTTCTGAAGCGATAGGCTGATATCAGGTATTATTTGGTGTGTATATAGAGAGGAGTTATTTGTATGGTTTCCTTTGTAGTGTAAATACATCTGGAAATTAATATAGACTTCGCAAGGTGGTTACAAATTTTTTTTCATAATGTGTCAGAAAGACAATTGTAAAAAAAAAAAAAAAAAAAAAAGGCATGATAGAACGTATAAATGTGGAACCCGGCCAAATCTCCGAACAGCTGTGTGGAACATTAGAATTAGTGCAGCTGTATTTGAACCAGAATTAAAATCTTTTCATTTTATGTACTCAGGCTTTTTACTTGACAAAAAAATAAACACGGCGAGATGATGAAATGTATTGGATTCGTATATCCCGCTTATTATACGCAGACATGGCTTGAGTTAAAAGCTACCATTCAAAACAATCAGGTTGGGTTCCCTAGAGGCCTGGCAGGCGATGCCACGTTTACCGCACAATCAGAGTCAAACTTGCAACATCGTCCTTTGAAAAAGACGAGGTTCAAAAGATCAAAAAGGAAGCGTTACACGTGGAGGCCTTTTTCTTCATTCCAAGTTGCTTGCTAAGCTCACCTAGGTCATCCGGGGGGTGTGAGAACTTTTGAATTCAATTTCTCCCTTTTTTTTCTCTTTTCACATCAAGGAATCCATTTTTTTTCCTCATAAAAACCCTCTTCATGTCTGTTTGTCTGTCTATCATCCTAATCTCGCTCTTTTTTTTTTTCAAAACACATAAGAACTTAATACATATTTTTAATCAATAGATTGTGTGATTTCATTATTCTGGAATTATGCCGGTGACCGTGAAACATTCTTAGTTGATTTAGACCAATAACCTATTCGATAATATGTAATGTTGGATAGATACATTCTATATTATCACAGATCCTGGGCGGTCCCTAAACCCATTGAAAACAATGCATTTTGAGCCTGTACTTTGTCATTAAGGGGTTAAGCTCGATTCTGTATATCTTATAGAATAATAGATATAGATGCTTAAAAATAATGTATACGGATCAGGATCGCTAATAACTTGTAATAGTCTGACTATAAATGTATCTATTAATGAATTTTTGACACTTTTTTTTTGTTAGTATTGATATTTCTCAGAAGAATTAAAGAAGGAATTATGGATAGCGTATAAATTGAGGAAGGTTTTTTTTTTAGGTTAGAATTTAGAATAAAATGCATTTTCCTTGCTGGCTTGAGCTCCGTCCAGCATACGAACATACGGTAGATTCCTTCCTGCAATTTTTCTTTGATTTTTATAAATCACGCTGTTCCCGGAGATTCCAACCCCACCATTAAAAGCAATGGGGTTTATTCACTAAAGAGGGGTTTTGAGGGAGAATTTGAACTCAGCGACTTCATTACGCACGTTTAATTCGAACAATGGGTGGACTTTACAGAAGCAGATTTAACTATACATCGCACAGGGCGAACCAAGGTCTTTTTGCACGATAAACTCCCTGGGGTTTTCACTTCATGATGTATAATGAAGTCAGTTTGTTTATATGGAAGCTTTCGTCACCGGCAAACACCATGTTTACCCCCTACTAAAACTTAAACCCTACTCCATAACCTACTTAATATATACGATTATTCCTACTGAATTTATGCGATATAGTTTGCCTTTAAACAATTTTAGTCCATTTTAAGCATTCTATTGTGACACCAGAAACAATAATTCTTGGACCATTTTTTTCTTTCACCATGTCTACTTCATTCTCTCGCAATCTTAAGGTTCTACAGTGTTGGTTGTAGAGTTTTTTTTACTCTAAATATCATGTCAACTTGGAACAACTGACTCCTGCTTTATCTCCTTTTCATTCTGAATCATGCATGGTCACCGCAAACTCTGTTGGCTGAACTCCTGGTGATGAGTGGTTTTCGTGGTGTTAAAGTACAGCTAATGCTTCTTGTACGTTGCCTTGCAAGCCCTTGTTATCAAACAGAAAGAATCTGACTTGGTGCTAATTTTTAGGTCACTTTCTCTCATTTTCATTCAAAAACTTTTTTAAAAAAATCATAGGACCCAAAAAAAAACTTTTTTTACTAAAAATTGAAGGAAACTTATCAATGAAATTATTGTGTAGAATAAAAAAAGGAACAACTTAACAAACAGTCTGGTATGGTTTATAAGCATACCTTGAACAACTTGATGTGTAAAAATAATTAAAAATTCTGTAACAAAAATAGTTTTAATTGAAAACCCCAAATTTGTACTTCTTGCAAATACATTTTAGCTGTTGTTTACTATGCTTTAAATTTAATGAAATTTAAAACAGTAAATCTAGTTACAGCAAATACCTTTTCATCCTTCAACCAGCTGAGCACCCAAGATGTTCTTATAGATCATCACCCTGATTCATATACATATATAAATATATGTACTTTATGCCTACATTGTGTTTCTTTGGTATCATCATGGTATGCAACCCACATCTTATGTGTGCCTACCCTGGGGTTCATGTGCAATCTACATGTATGTAGAACTACATATACTGGATACATTTCTAATGGATTATTGACTCTGTATGTGTGTAAAAGTAGATAGAATTTTCATGATTTGGGTTATTTGGTTTGGCATGTACTGGAAAATATATTCCCCCCCATCAAATATATTTTGGGGTTTCTTTCTTTATTAATTAATTAATTAATGTAGTTTCATTTGCCCAATTATACTATGTGAGTTGATGCAAAGTATAAGGCTTACTCTGAACTAAACAAGATATAGGCTTCCCTAGGATGTTTAACCCCTTAAAGACAAAGCCCGCATATGTACAGGCTCAAAATGCATTGTTTTCAATGGGTTCAGGGACCACCCATTGTCCTTAAGGGGTTAAAAGGTTGTCACCCAAAATAAGCAAAACTATGAAAATTGGCTGTGCATCCCAAGAGGGAAAAACATATCTAGACCCTGGCACTCAAAGGGTTAATCCAATGTGCTCTGTGTCATTTGATTGCTGAGACAAGCCAGAACTCAGCTTCAAGTCTGTTCATGTATGGCGAGACCTTCGCTTTTGGCCACAGCGGTGATGCCACTGGATGTCAGATGCATCATTTTCCATTGTTTCTGCGTTTTTTTATATTATATATATATTTTATAAATAATTATATTTCCTATGAGAAAAAAAAATAAGGAAAATCATTTAAAATAAGGATTTTGGGGAGCTTTTCTTCTTCTTTTTTTTTTTTTATAATTCCATGTGAACACATCACAGCTGGGGATTTCAATCAACAAATGTCACACAAATTGAGATTAACATACCCACATAATAATAATGTTTAATTTGCATTACTAAACTTCAAATACGCCATTATAATTCATTCCTCTTGGTTTTAACCAATCATTTTATCTCATTGAGAATCATCTGAAGAATTTTTTTTTTTTAAGGGGAAGATTATGTTTCAATAGAAAACAATAAATGATTAAATAGCACATGACTAAATAGTGTTTGAATGGAATAAAATTGAAAACGAGTAGTAACATTAAACATACTGTAAGTCATTTACTGAGGAATCAAATCCTTCTCCCGGCTTAGACTGTAAATGATTGAAAAAGCCAGTTATTGGTACATGGTTAACGGCATTTTTTTTTCTAAAGGGGAAGTTTCATGGAAAAAATATTTTTCTCTTTGAGCTGTATCCAGTAATATCCGTCTGGGTTGACAAAAACCTGGTTTTATCTCATTAACTTACAATAAACTCCCTTTATCTGCAGACCTGGAGGCCGCCATTGCTGTCAGTCATGTGATATTTTAGGTGACTTTCCCGGCTCAAGCACAACACTGAGATGATGCTTTATGGCAATGGTAATAAAGTCTGCTCCTCCATAGACTTTCATTAGTCAGAGGGTCCGGCTACGTGATTATGACTGAGTCATTCTATTGTTCCCCACAGGCAGTATGATAAGGAGTCGGGGTGTTTGTCCAGTAGATCGGTCTCAGATTTGTCTCAGATAACGTACAGAGTGAGAGTTCATACAAATGGCTGATATGCAGGCGCCTGAAAACATTTCATATTATGCAAAAATCAGAACTTTTTATTTAAAAAAAAGTAAAGAAAACAGCGCAATATATTGAATTGTTTTTAAAATCTGATACTAGTAATTATATCAATTGGTGGGAGTACCCCTTTAAGGCTAATCTGTGAAATCCTTGCCACGGAACAAGAGTTTAGGGGAATGAGGCGACAGAACCACCTCTCTGGAAAGTTAAAAGAAGTGGAACATTATTACCTTCCATGATACTGCCCATCGCATTTACAATGTCAGATAAAAACACAATGTTTAGAGCAGATACAATAGATGTCCTCAATAGCAGGATCCTAATGCCAGAAACAGAGATAATGCCACCAAGCCCTAAAAAAAATACTAAATTAGTGCCCCCTCTTCTTGCACCGCTACATTTAGTCAAATCATATTGTCAACTAATATAATATTAAATATAATTATATGTTTGCAGTAAGCATCGTGGATAGGCAAAGCAAGGACACCAGTGTCCGTGGCAAGGTTTTTGAAGGTCCATAGAACATCATTCAATTGTCCACCACAAACCCCAGCAAATGTCCATCATGAGAAATGTTGGTAAGCACTTGTTTTTATAGTATTACAAAATGTTTTAAATACAAAAAATAGAGTTATTTTACAAGGTATTTTTATACGTTGGATAACTATTTTTTTATAGATACTTGTACAATCTTATATGACTATTAAGCAATTTATTATCCATCTAGGCCTCAAAGGTTATGATGTAATTACATGAAGTCAAGTGTTCAGATGTCAGACTGTAATGCGCTGGTTTTAGATACACTTGAAAAGTCTTTGACATTTTTAAGATGTAAATTAACATTTTTTTTGGAGTGTTGTTCAATGCTTATAAAGTCAACCACTTAAAAAATAATTAAAATTCTGTGTTCCGCAAGGTGTTTAATGTGTTCAAAAGCGTTCCGCTAATTCCGCCAACGAAGGGTTAAATCACACGCAGATCCTCAGTTTTAATGGCCGTCTCGTTGAGATCCCCACTCACAGACCGAGCGAGCCACATAACCACGTTTTTTCATTATTGTCACCGACACAGCAGATGGACTCTGGAACCATGATTGTTATGTCTGTCTAGGTTGAGAGCTTGAGTGCAATCTAGTTTTAACCCTTGCAGTAATAGAATGGTGAGCGAGGCATCACTACGATGGATCATGGGGCTGTCTGTTACAATATCATCAAAGCGCTCTGTCTGAGGCTTGTGCTGTATATATAAAGCATCCAGTACCTAAATAATTAAAATCCTTAGCCGAGGTTAGACAGTTCAACTGCTCTCGTTGTCGCTCGAAATAGAATGTCTCCGATATTAGTACTGTTTGTTTTTGATTAATATTGATATTGCTGGAGAAGTGGAATTGGCCGAGCTCGGATATCTTTAGCATCTGACAGATATGGTTTCAGGAACTAAATCCGGTGTGACATAGACTAGACAAGACACAACATCACTGATCTGTATTAAGTACTTAAAATGATGGATCCACTATGAGAGACCCATGACTTTATACGCAGTATCTAGTAACATGAGGCACCCAGTACTCCAGCAATTTATATGTAATTGAGCACTGATTGGAATCAAATTAATAATTGTTGATGAAGCGATTGAGCCACTGATAGGACTCCCTGTCCATATGAAGGTATCTTAAAATCTTCCGTTTTATGCTAAGCTTTCTATGCATAGTTGGGGGAAAAATACCTAGTTTTACAATTATTAAATTATTATTATTTATATTATATTATAATAATAATAATTATTATTATAAATTATTTTTGTTATTTAAATTAACATATTGGGGTGGTTCCAATAATTATTTGAAAGCAAAGAAACCATGATACAAACACACAAGATGGCAACATTTTGGTAGTCGGAATACAATGGCCTAGTTGAACGGTAAGCTTAATTGAAGAGGTGATTTTTCTGTAGTTGTTTGTGGAACTACAAGTGTGGAAGAGATAAAAAGATTTAAACAAAGTAAAGGGCAGGTCTTGCCCGAGTGAAATAAATTGGTTGAAGCAGGAATGTTTCTGATCTACGGTAGGGAACTCCTCTCCGTTATTTTGTAGAAACGTATTTGTGGTCAAAGACTACTCCATTGTGGTTAAAGAAATAGTCATATCTGAGATCCTAGTCTCTGTAGATAGCAGGTCAGCTTCAAAAAGTTCAAAGTACTTTGGGAAAATATTATTTTTATAATTACATTATAGTGTGCATTATGCAAGCTAGTTGGGTTAACTCATTCTTATCTGTCATTTTACTCTTTGTGTTACTCTTCAACTATGTTTTCATTTTAAATTTGTATTTGCCAATGATAAGATTTGGATTCTTAGAGATTTTTCCACCCAAACTTACTGAAATTTTATATCAATTCTCTATCACAGACAGTCTTACCAAAATGCATTCTAGGACCACATAGGGCATGCTTGCGCATTAATAATTTGGTATTTTATTCCAGTGCCGTATTTAAGGAACTTGCGCACATATTTCATAAATATTTACATTTTGTGCTGAAATCTTGACCAATTGCATATACTTTATTATATATCTTTGTAAAAAATTGCTCCCACTTTCTTGTAGGTATACATACAGGCAATGGGGGTTTTAATAAAATATATATTTTAATATGTGACAAAAATAAAGGTTGTCACATTTCCCAAAGGATCAGTCAAAGCAAATTGGATTTAATGCAAGTTGACGGCTTTGTGATATTTTCTGCGGTACTAGATCTCAGCAAAGTGCTCTAAAAATGCAGTCATAATTTATTTATACTGCCATTTTTAACCTTTTAAAATAAGCAATGTTCTCTGGGTATTTTATTTTTAGAAGCCTCTAGACTTGACTATGATGCCATACCTGCCAGCCGTACAGGTAACTGCTAAAAACATGATATATTAAAATCAAAAGAGAAAATAATGTTGACTCATAGTCTGGAAATGGGCATGTTCTTTAGTACAAGTTTCTAGGAGGTTCAAGGTTTCTCGTAATGTGTTAAATAACTGAAACTCAGAAGCCAGTCTCCCCCTCTCGCCTCTCACCACTTCAATCCACCTGGAACCCAGTTGACTAATTCTTCCATCCTAAAGTTCTTCATCTGCTGTGTCGCTGTACCAGTCCAGTCCATTCAAACACCTGACCCATACTGACAGAGCCCTTAATATCTCTGCATGCCCCTATATCTCCAAATACTCTGCTAAGCACCCTCTTCGTTCCCCCAATCATGTTCTGAGGACCCTCTTCTACTTACTCTAACTTTAAATGCTCACTTACAACCCACCAATTTAGAAGACCACACAACCCACCCTAAAAAAGCCATCTGCAATGCCCACCTGCTCCATATTGCATTTGCCACAATCAAGTCATCCTCACCCAGGCAGTCCCCTCCTTCTGTCTTATCCCCCCTCAATTTCCTACTGTAATAGTGTTACGGAACCTGTTGGGCTATATAAATAAATGTATGGACATCTGAAGTGTACTTTGTTCTTACTCAAGTAAAAACTGCTTTTGCCTTCTCTTAGTTCCTCAAAGCCAAATCCATGCTTTTATGGCCAGCATGGAGACAATAACTACACCCAAGTAAATAGCTAGTTTTCTAACATTTGGTCAAGTGGTCAAATAATCCAAAAAAACCCAACATATAGATTCTGTCAGCATCTAGCTGAAATAACTCCGTTTGACAATATTTTGATGGAAGATTTATAGATCCTCATTCATCTTACCCAGTACTCATATACAATGGATCATTTGTGTTGGATATGTTGTCCCAGTTACACTTTTCCAATGCTTCTGTAAAGTAATTCAAGAAAGCATGGAATGTACTTAAAGAATTAATAAGTAATTCAAAAACGTCAGACTAGATGGGTCAATAGTTTTCTGCCACCATCTATGTATTCATGAGCTGGAACAAGCAAAATATTTATGTTACAATAAATCAATTTGTGCAGAGTGTCCACAAACACTTGGTTTGGATAGTATGAAGATGGGAAAGTGATTTACGGAAGACATTTTTTTAGTTTTTTTTTTCCATTTTGACCATGTGACCTTATTACTCATCCCTATTGGTTTGCTAGATTCTCAATAAAAAAGTTAAGGTACCTAAAACCCCGTTACGGTCCTATCCTTCTCTTTACTTAATAAAAATTGGGGGAAAAAAAGAAAAAGCAAAAGAGGAAAATGTAAAAAATACTTGGTAATTCTTCTACCAGACATTTTAATGTCAACAATACATTTTTTTGTTTACTTTTATAGATTTATAAGGAGCAATATAATTTCATCAATGCTAGCCTTGTTATTCCTTCCTTATACATATACAGTATAGAAGGAGATTATTAAAAGGTTGAGATTGACACTCTCTATTATTTTATTGATCTTACTCATCATCTTGAAAACACCTCAACCCTGGAAGTGTTTATAATAAGCAGAAATGTATGGTGAGCTCAGAGGACACAGCAATTGAACATTTAAGAACAATGTAGCCAACACACAGTTTGTAATAAAGCCTTTGTATGTTCAACAGCTAAAATTCCTGCTGGGTTTTGCAAGTTAAACTCTACAGGAACTCATCAGTCGATACGACATCTCCAGTTACCTGCCATGTTCAGCTGACCCTCCACAAACACTGAACCCAGAGGCAAAATGCAATGATTGTGGCGACGTGGGACCATTTTGAAAAGATGACGTACCTAGCATGGCATTGGTCTTGAAGGGGTTAATGGTAAAATTCTAAGCCTTACCTGTAGGAACTCACTCTTACAAAACTCAATGCGTTTAATTCTAGCATTCCAAACAACTTTATTGGGTTTTAAGGGGTAATGTTTAAAATGTCCTCATACTTCGCATCAGGATCTTTTAAATGAAAAACACCTTTTGAAGCCAAGTAGACTGTGCTTAGACAGATCTACCTGTAAAGGAAGCACCTGGATTGATAATTTTACACCTTCGATGTTTACGGAAAGCTTTTCATAAAAATTAAAGGTTGGAAGGCTGTTATTAAATTACATTACAAGCAGATTATATGTTGATATAATAAAGGTCTCCTATTTAATGTTTGTTTTAGAAACTTGTAATGAGTGATGATAAAACCTGTTTATTAAAATGTTTGCCAAGGAAGCAAAAAATACGTTTCCTGTGGGAACAATGTTTTTTTTAAAAAAAAAAAAGTGTCCATTTTAATATCTGTTTGAAATGGCTTAAATGTATTGTAAATAGAGATGAAGACGATGTGAACTTTAAAGGAAAGTCATCCTAAAGCAAAAAAATACTTTACGTTGAATATACAGAGTTACGCATTTTGATGGCAGGGAAGAGTCACTTGGCCCCTCTAATCTGCCCGTTCTTTCCTATTTTAGAAACTCATTTCTATTTTGGACCAATTCCGTCTTTTCTTATATTCAGCCTTGTGTCTATCCCATGAATGGTTAAATTACCTTAGTATTTTAGCATGTATCACCTCAATTCCACCTATCTAAGTGTTTGACTGTTTAATCTTAGCCTAATAGTCCCCTTCCTTTTAAAATATACCCCCCTATACACTGTTTAACCCTTTAAGTGCCAACCTCAGATGGCATATGTGATTGGCAAAATTGGCTCAAGAGACCAATCACTTTCTCCTACATGCTGGCACTCTCCCCCTTTCCGCACCCAGATGATGAAAAACATTTAGTAGTGTATCGAGGCTGTCTATTGGTTGTTGAGCTGATCAGGAGCATATTTCTGTATAAACCGATCCCTGCTTACATTATGACATCACAGATACTCCCTCCCCTGTTATAGTGCCGCCATAAATACATTTAAAGAGCAAATTACAAAACACAATCACTTAGTTATCTTTAATAAATCTGTTTTATGATGATCATCAGTGCCTTAACCCACAAAAATGTTTGCACCAAAGGTACAAAATGGAAAACATTTGGTATACCGATTTGGTATTATTATGGCCTTTAACCCCCAATCCTATGTGTGTCTACCCTGTTCTATACTGTCACCCATATGGGCGCACAGTCCATACTATAAATAGCTTAAGATATCCAGAAAAAATATGAATTTCCCTAAGTACACCTTAAGCTGTTTTTAAAATTCTCACCTAAATATAACTATAGCTGGACTATGAACATTGGCTTGGGGACACAGAGGAAGCCAGGCCCCAGCACTCAGAGGGTTAACCTTTTATGTGTTTAAATGTTTCTATCAAATCCCTCTCTCAATACAAATAATTCTAAGCTACAGAAGTATTTCTAACATATATAATACCGGTATATATATCTATCTATATCTATCTATCTTATCTATATATATATATATATAGATAGATAGATAGATAGATAGATAGATATATCCTCCTGTAGGATGGTGTCTTCACTGTTGTATACGACATCATAGGCAAGGATTGCTTTCTGCTATGAACTGCTATTCAACAAGCCATCCTATGTACATTAAACAATGTTTTTATAACATATTGCGCCACTGCAGAAACCGTATATTATTATATATTAATAATATTTAATTTGGAGCATTACATTTATTAAGCATTAAAGAAAACAGTGGCCCAATTCCGTGGCATTGGGGCGAGGAACACTCAATGAAAAGCACTGCAGTGATACAGAATTATCATCCGATAAATAAAATCATACAAAAAAACAGAACAGACCAGAGTTTAAAAAATAATTTCATGAATTGCCGTAAACAGCTGTCTCCGTCTCATTGAATTTAGTTTTTGGTACGTATGCAAGCAAAGAGGCAGTCAATACATAGCTTTCAATATGTTTTTTTTTAAAAAAACCACAACACTAATTGTTCGAGACACCCAGGTGTGGATGATGGGTGTTGTAGTCCGAGATATGGGGATATACTAGTTTATAACATTTGCTGTAATATTATCTCTCCTTTCTACCAACAGTTCCAGAATCCTACAGGACCTAATTGCATTTAATGAAATAAGATGACTTAATTTAACCCTTTGCCGTCACAGGACATGCTCCATTTTTGCCAGGTCACATTAAATTTCATTCTTACAATTATCATATTTTGCTGAGGAAGCAGAACTGAGGTTAGGAGGACAAAGTTAGTCCTGTAGAAATGAGGTATGTTCATTTTACTCACGAATTACAATTTCACTCTTCCAGGAATCTTACAAATTCACAAATAAAATGATCTTGAGAGAATACTTAAAAACAATTGCTGTATCTTATGGATCATTATTTTTAGTATGTATTATTTGTTTTGTATTTTTTTTCTGCAGATAACATGTTATTTGTTACACTCAGGATAAGAAAAAAAATATTGTATTTTACAAAATACATGAATTAAAGGAAAAATAATGAATCAAAAAAATTTACTGCAGTGGGGTTGATTGGAGAAGCTGCAGCAAGTTTTTTTTCTTTTTTTATGTAATAATTAATTTATTTTAGGGTTTTTTTAATTTAAAAATTAATTTAGGTAAAACCTCTAGGAGACAAAACTATAAATCATTTATAAATATTTGGGACAAAATTAGCCATTGGACTATGTGGAATACTGCATGAAATGCAGAGTAGTTCTGAGGGAGAGGACGTCACAGAAAGTCCCTGCATATTGACCTGAGTTCAAGTTAAGACAAAATGACGGTGCTTTTGGCAACGGAAAGACACTGATACCCTTCAGCTGCAACCCTTTTTTTGCCCATTTATACAATTAAATACATCTGTCTGTTGTGAGTATCCCAATCAGGGATGTCAAAAATAATATTATCAATAGCAATAATAATAATAATAATACGGTAATATTTACATATTGGCCCCAAAGAACCACAAAGGTTTCCAAACTTAATATGTGATTCACATCTGTAGGAAGCTTTTAGAACCTCATCAAGAAAACAGTGTTTTAAATCTCTGTCTTTTTTTAATGAAACCAACGCTCTGTCCCACAAAATGATGTCGACACAGATGAATGGAGCATAATAAAGTTAAATGGCGTAGCACTGAATTGTAAATCTATAATGTGCACCGTCAACAGTTAAAGCTATGGGTTGGCTCGACCAGCATTGGGAAAGACTGCCAAATGAATGCAGTAAATGATCATCTCATCTAGAAATGTATGCAAAAGATGAAGAGTACCTTCCTTAATTGTAGATGAGAACATTACATAAAGCTAATGCTTAGAATGAATAATAAAACCTATGATGTATTATGCTAATACAATGATATCTTAGGTAAATATATAAATATCCGTTACCTCTTTAAATTGTGCTTTGTTTAATGAGTAGTTAATAAATAGTTTTAATAATTTTCCATGATACTTTAAACATAGCTACTTTCATAATTTCGCTGCCTTTTTGTTCTTTTCCTGTGTGATGACTTTTATAAAAATAAATTGAACGTATAAATGTGATATATATATATATAGATAGATAGATAATTTATATATGTGTATACTGTACATTCCAGTTACAAGGAACAAGAAATTGGAAAGAAATGTATTTATTGTTTTTTTTATTATTTATTTTATAGATGTCCTTAATCAACTTTTTAAAAAAAAATCATAAAACTTTATAACTCCACAATATATATATATATATATATATATATATAATATTGTATATATTTAAAACATTTCTTTCTAAAGTATTATAAATATATATATATATAAAATATTGTATATATTTAAAATATTTCCTTCTAAAGTATTATATATATATATATATATGTGAGTTTGAATGCTTCTGAGAATATAATAGAGAGGACATTACGAGCCAACTACAAAATAATGCTGTTATTTTTACATTTTAGATTCATGACACTAGTAGCCCAGGTAGCGTTATGTATCTCTTGTGTACATTTAAGATACTGATTAGACCACCTTGTAAAATCATTGTATTTCAGTTTAGCGATGAACACGTTGATGCGTCCCACTTCCCATGGTTACTGAATGACTTCGAGAGACGCCCTTGTACTGTATCTCCAGTCTCATTTAAAACAAAGAAAAAGTACAATATCCCTCGAGCCGAGACCAGGTTGCCCGCTAACAAAGTGAAACATAGTTACCACCCGACAACACTGTTACTAATGGTGAGTGAACTCCGAGCGCAACTCTCTGATGTCCTCGTTTTAAAACTCAGTTTGAATCTGACCTCACGGACACAAAAGAACTGGGAAAATCTTTAATTTCATATTCCAAGCCAGTCGGTCCTATTTGTTTGCTTTGAATCACTTCATTTCAATAAGGTGAAAACTTGTGTTAATCCCACATTCATTAGTTGCCTGGGTGCGTGTGAAATGAATCATGTGGACAAAACAAACCGCAGACAGTCGTAATATTCGATTGTCCTTTAAGCTTCTTCAAGGGGCCTCTTCACAGGTACCAAAAAAAAAAAAGCCACTATAGACACTTTCAAGATCCTCCCTTTTTTCACATAGGACATTAGTCCGTCGTTAACGAAGAAAGACGCAGAAAGCAGGCAGCAGATGAAGGGAAATTTGAAGTAGGCCAAACTCATTTTCCTCACACAGAAAGATAATTGGCAGAGCAGCAGTTTGAAGGACTGAATTAAATGTATAAATTGTAACATGGGAAAGAAAAAAAAAAAAACGAAAAAAAAAAACCAACACAGACAATAATTTCCTGGCTGGAACATAATCATTGCTTCAGCGCTATTTAATTGCAAACCAATTGATCAACAGGACAAAACTGTTTTTCAGTTTAATTGGTTTCCGACATTGTCCTACGGAAAATACCACAGTTAAAAGGTGGCGCGGACTTTTTTTTTTCTTTTTTTCTTTTCTTTTCTTTTTTTTTTTTTTCTTTTGCATTTAATGGTTCACATATTGGAAGAAGGGAAATCATTGTGTAGACCAACAATTTTTCTTTGTCGAATGTGAAACGTAAAGATCAATTTGAAATGTTTGCTGTCTGCCAGCCATCAATAGAACAGGACAAAAAAAAAACGGCTAAATGGGTTAAATGAAAGAAAAAAAAAAAAAGTATATCAAAGAGACCGCAGGACAAAAAAGTTTCCTTTTATATTTTTTTCCTAGCGTGACTTATTATTTATTTATTTTAATTTTTATGGTTTTCTTTTTTAGTTATTTAATTTGTACTTACAAGAAAACATAGAGAAAGGGATCGCCTTCAACATCATATATAGATCAGGGACTGAAAATCTAAATTTGGGTCAGAATCAATCATTGACAAAATCTTTAGTGATCTGAATATTTAAAAAAAAAATATGGTATTCTATTACTATGAGTCATTAATCTGGTTTAAATTATTTCATGTCTTCAAAAACAATACATATACAAATAGAAAAATAAGGTAACATTTTTTAGGGAATATAAACAGCAGCCAATGAAATGGAAGCTACAGTAGATATATTTGTTTCTGGCTGTCTATATGTAACTTATTTTGGTGAAAGTGAAAGGGGAACAGTGGGAAGGAAAAATCCACTGGTGTCGATGGTGATTGCGCAATTTCTTGCTACTTTGTATCAGCACCGTTCTTCTTGAAAATTAGTATTTTAGGTGTGCAGTGGATCATTTTACTGACGGAAGAAATCTGAAGGTTGAAATTTCCATTATATAACATGGGTTTTGGACTTATTTCCCAACATGCACCTTATCTCTTCTTCCGGATTTGTTACTTGATGTATTTCTCTTTCAAAATTGTGTTTCATATGTGGAATGTCTATAAATTCTCCTATATATATATATATATATATATATATATATATAAACAATATGTTTCAAGGAAGATGCAACACTTACAGCAGAGTAATACATCACAAGCTAACGGAATGGAGAGATTATTTGGAGAAATAATTATGCCGATCGTTGGGAAAGAAAGTTAAGATGGCTGCCCCATGGAGTATATATGAGTCCGGTTCTTAGTACATGTATTGCTTGTTTAATATGTAAACCGGGCTTGGACTGGCCATCTGGACCCCCTGACAAGTGCCTGGTGGGATCCTGGCCATTGGCACCCAAAACTTGCTGTAACCATTATTATGTTGGTTATTTCTGTTCAGAAATGTAAAAATCTGAAAATCTAGATTTAGAAAAAATCTACTTTAAATGCATAAGAATTCGATGAGTCAATTACCCATTTATCAACAAGACCCTATACTTGTTTTCGATGGGGGGCTCCAACGATATTAGAACACAATAGGATGACTACTTACATTTTCAGTATCTATTTGGGGGATAGCTGAAAATAGTACTCTTGACGGAATCAAAAGAGAGCAGAATCAAGAATTTTATGTGGCGCAAGTCATATTAAAATAAATAATAGCAGTTGAGGTCCGCAAAGCTCTTTGAATTCTAATTTGCTGACAAGGTCAATTTTTTTAATATTTTTAATATGTTTCTGGGCACCGAAGGCTTATCATCATGAAACTCTCAACATGGCTAAATATAGTGGATTAAATGTATCATAAATTGATGGCATTCGAGTTGGTTTAATATGAGAAAAAAGATGCATATATATATACCTAAAACCCACTTAATCCAACCAAATAGTAATACAATATTAAAACAACTCGCCAATGTAGATTTTTTTTACATTAAAACTTAAATTAAAAATTAAAAACCCATTTGACGACATTTTTGTATTTAACAAAATGTGTTACACTATCACCTTTATTATTTTTCTCCTTGTCTATTACGTATTGAGGAATTATGATCTGCAATTCTTTCACACAGGGATCTGTTCAAGGGTATATTCCCAATCCCAGTGATCTTCCAAAGGGGGGTAACTTCAAATGAGCCTTTTGAAGTAAGGGGCCTGACTTTTTAGGTTGGTATTCTCCATCTTATTGCCTACGATTAAGCACTTTAGTAAGAGCGAAACGCGTGAGGCAGCCGGCACGTCCGAGACATCAAATCCACTATATTGATATGTACTAGTTTGTTATTTTTATACCTGGTACATGAAGTAAGTGTTTTTACTGAGATCAATTGAGCGCCCATCCAGTTTTTGTTGCACTCTCCATCTTATTTATGGTGGTGCAGCAGAGTTGGGATGGTAACAAAGTATATAATTAATCTTTTTCGCTAAACCAGGGACCTTAGATGGTCCAAAAAGTTGGGGTTCACTGTTCCATGCTGTCCTGTGTTCTTTAATATTTAACCCCTTACTGCCAAAGCCTGTACATGTACAGGCTCAAAATGCATTGTATTCAATGGGTTTAGGGGCCGCCCATTGTCCTTAAGGGGTTAAACAATTCATTCTGGGGTCTTAATATAATGACCACTTGCACCTACAATCAGGAGGATACTTATGTCTGGTTCTCCATTAAAATTACTTGATTTCCGTTGAAACTTTACCAGGAATTCCAGTATTTCTTTACACCCAATTCGTGAACTAAACTATTCCCACGGGCTTTTGAGCTTTGCTCAACGTTGTGATCATACGATTCGTTCTGCAAAATGTAAAGTCTGTTCCTGAAAGATTCCAAAGCGTAGACTGATATTTAGCTCGTTGGAAAAAAACAGTTTAGCTTGTTGGCTTTGCCGTGCATTGCTCATCCCCCATGGCGCATACACGGTTAAGGTCTACTGCTAGAAGAACCCAAGGCTTAGAATCATACCTAGCGTCTTAAAAGGTTTGTCTTCCCAGCCTCTGTCTGCAATAAGAAAAGCATCCAGAATCATGGGATTACGGCAACAGTAATTACAATGAAGCTTTAGAGTTGACCTCCCCTCGAAACCTCAGTCTGTCCTTGTAGAGGAAACTATTCTATACTTAGGTGCCAATTTTTACATAAGCCGTAAGCCCCACATAAGTAAACAAAGGCTAAACGAGGAACTCTTTCTAATAGCAGTAACTAAATGTAAACATGGGTCCTTTGTGTTTCTGGTGAGAGTTCATTTATGAATGGAGCTCGAGCTCACCCGGTTTGGAAGATTTCATTCTTTCTTTTCATTAGCGAGATACTTTGGAATATTCCGAGATTTATCCCCCCTTAGTCAACATGTCGAGAAAGCACTTTCTAATAACTAAAGATATACCAGCTTCACTTCAAAGATACTCCGAGAAGCTTGTATAAATACGGGCATTACCTCCCCAGATACTTAGACCTCTTTTATCACGCGCCTCGCATGCTGATTGTTTCGGAATTGTAACAAGACCACTGGATTTCCATGATTAATATTGAAGGGATCTGTATCCTTAAAACATCAAAAAAAAAATGTTTTTCTTTTACTGATGCCTTAAAACCGTTAATAGATCGTAAATCTCCGCTTCAAACCCCCTTTTCATTGAAAACTATGCATTCATGTCATGTTCCCGTCCAAAATGATGAAGTGTGAATTAGCTAAGATATGACATGCATTGTCTGTCGTACAACCCTCAAGGAGCTGAATCACTGCGAACGGTTAAAGCCGAGATGAATGTCAAACATATCCCGGCCTTAATCCAAAGACATTTATATTATTGTATGGCTGTGGTTGTGACACGTAGAACGCTAGGATTCCTACTCAAAAAATAGAGCTGGTTGAAACTTTGTGGAAGTTTTTACGCAAAACGTGGCTAGAATTAGCCAGTGGCTACCTATTGACCTCATCACATTGTGTCTGCATTGCATGCTGTGTGTATATATATCACACACTCATAACATTTATGTTAAAATGTGGATTTTTCACGTGGCAGAAAGCGTTACTTTATGCACATTTTCAAAGATTTGACTTCCGCTCAAAGAAAATATGTTACATTTTATCATTTGAAAATTCTGTATCGCTGTACTCACATAAACAGTACCTGTAGGGATTATGGAATATATAAGGGGAGCTATACATTATGCATATACATTATACCAGAATTTCAAGCAACAAATAGCTTCAGAATTTATTTGTTCTGATACTCACAGATTATATTGTCATGCGGATCCATACGCAAACTAGTTATTGCAAAGAATATTTGGATATGATGTCACAGATGAGGGCCGATAAAGCAGATTATATCTTTTTCCCTTGATTTATTTGGTGCTACACATAATTCGCACAATTTTGCTACAATATTGTGTTTTCTTCAACATATTAAATATGTAAACCAAGTTTTGGTGACAGATTAAGAGCCACGTTAGCTATTCATGTAGGCGGAGGACGTAACAAGTACCAGCAACTTGGTAGAGCGTCATAACTTCTTCAAAAAGAGAGACAGTGAGGAAACCATGTTAACTTCTGTATTAACCCCTTAAGGACAATGGGTGGTCCCTAAACCCATTGAAAACAATGCATTTTGAGCCCGCGTTGTATGGGCTTTGTCATTAAGGGGTTAAGGACCTCCATGCATATCCCTCCCCATTAAGCTCTCTCTTTCAGTAAGATATCTCTGTTATTGTTAAGTTGCTGATTGTCACTGATTGGCTCAGGCAACCTCTATCGGAATGGGGGAGGAAAATAGATAGAAAATTGGCAAGACGACACTCGCCCCCATTCAATCTGAGATACAGATATCAGCTTTGCTTGCATTGCAATCTTTGTGGGTATTAACCCCTTAAAGACTGGGACGTACCTGGTACTTCCGGGTCAAAGGTCACCGGCAGACCAGGTATGATGACGATCCGTAGCAGCCACTCCCCCTCAATTCCGTGCACGTGATCGCTTTGCAGCGAATCACGAGCACGGAATTTAAATATTTAAAAAAAAAACCTGCGGCCTTCAAGGGAAGACGCAGTTTGCCAACGCTGGTCCTGAAGGGGTTAAATTCACTATATAGCATTAAAAAAAAGGATACTTCACATTAGTATTTATCCTTAGGGTTTAAGTGATTCCCGTTGCCAAGTATGCAGACTGAATTTAAGTCTTACTAACTTAATTCTTACTGTGTATATGTTTAGAAAAAAAAAATGGGGATCTTGATTGACTGCCAAGTCTAGAAAATCCTGCTATTTTTTTTTTTTCTTCCCAGCGTCGACTCTTAGATAAGACATGTAAATTTCTTTGTTGAGCTCGGCAATTATAATCAAAGATCGGGAAACACAACAAAATGAATACATTAACACCATTCATTATCTTCCGAAGGCAAATTACGGCATGTAAAACAGGAAATTAGGTGTCTGTTAGCGAAAAGAAGAAAAAAAAAAACAAAAAACATTTTGTCTGTATCTTGTAATAATGACATCAAATTCCTTGAAAATAAACTTAGACATAAAGCTGGGAATTAAATTATAATTAAATAGGAAAACAATCAGACTCTCTTAATGTGTGTTCCTTTTAAACCTGTCTATATCATAATAACATGCTCTCCTGTCTTGATGCATGCGCCGGTATCCTTATAGAACAGGATATGGATCATTTGCTCTCTGTCTATCTTAATTACATTAACAGGAAATTTCAGACGCATAATTTTACCTAATTCAAGATATCCCAGGATTTTTTTTTCCCAGGAAGATCAAAAAAAAGAGTAACATATATTTAAGTGAGATTAAGTATTATCTATTCTAGGTATTCTTATCCAGCAGAACTAGTTTTCATTCGCTCAAACGTATGATTGTTCTGGAGATGTTTATGCAAAAGTACAGATATTGGCCGCCTTGGTAAATATGAGGAAATGAGGCTGTGAAAAATTGTCTTTGTTGTTTAACCTTTTGATTTCTTCTTCCAAAAATACACAAAAATTGTCTGCCCTGATGGATATCAAATGACGGCAAACACAACACCTACTTTTATATATATATACGTATGACACAATTATTGGCACTCTTTTAGTCAATACTTTGTGCCACGTGCGTTGGCATAGATAACTCTGAGTCTTCTCATATAATGCCTGATGAGGTTGGAGAATACATGGGAAGGGATCTGAGACCATTCATCCATCCAGAGCCTTCCATTTGTGAGGTCGACTCTCCTCTTCAGTTCACCTTGCGGGTTTTCTATGGGGTTCATGTCAGGGGACTGGGGGATGAAATAAGACAGAAGAACAAGAAAAGACAAGACAAGAAAAAGAGACAATAACATGGAAGAAGGAGGAGAAGGTAGGGAGACATTAAGAGAGAGGATGAGAGATTTGTGAGAGTGTGAGTGAGTGTTTGAGAGAGTATGAGAAGAATAAGGGTGAGTGACAATGAATTGAAAAAGCCCTTTCCGAATTTCGTATGAAGTGAAAATGTTGTCCACAAATGAATGGACCAAAAATGAAGCAAAATATTAATGTGATTTGTTTTTGGTTCATTTGCAAGTATAGTTAAATGGGCTGTTTGGGGAGATCAAAGATTTCCCTTGGAACCAGCCCATCGAGCAACGGGATACCAGGGGCCTGATCTCCCAAGAGGCCGACCAGCCCCCTAAGATCTTATACCTGGGTAAAGTACGCCCAGCCAAAATGAATCGGTCTGATCGGTCTCGGATTCATAGAGGTACTTCCTTCTTTGCCAACCTTGGACTTATTAACTCTGAGGTGTAGTTTTTCCAAGTACTTGCCGTGCTGGGGTTCTTTTACAACATTTATGAAGTCAGCAGAACAATCCTGTCTCAAAATTAGGGAATGGTTGAAAGACATAATATTCTATGTAGACTTGTTTTTCATGCCACACTTCTGTAGTGGTCTTCCAGAATACCGAAAAGATCCTTCTGTGTCTGTGTCGCAAGCCAATATAACTTAACTGTCAGGTGCAAACAGTCAAGAGCATATTTATTCAACTTTGTCATATACTGATTCTGCCTCTATCATCTCTAACATTGTTTAATATCCTGTGCAGTTTTAATAGTACAGTAATATTTATGCAAATCCAAAATACCTTTCTCAGTGCAAATTTACATATTTTTTGGAATAAAATCAAAGCCGATTTTCTAAACATACCTGGGAACTCTCTGGGTTTGACCAAGAGTCTTTTGCTGAAGCCCTGTTTTCCTTGAGTCTCTGGTCCAGTTTCTTCTTTCTCCAGACATGGAAGATGCTTTTGGTCATCCCCTCTACTCAACCACTACCCTCTCTACACTTAATGTGTTTTCAAGATGGTTTCAAGATGGCAGCTCCCACATACAGCACAACCAGAAGTAACAGGGCCCAGTTCTGAATTAGAGTTTAAATGAAAAGGAATAACATCTATCATACGGCTTTTATTGGAATTAGAATTGTGACTGAGTATCATCTGTTATGTGACAGCTTATTTTTAATTGGTTGTTGGGTCTACTAACTGACAGGAGCTCCATATTAATCAGCAGTGTCCAGAATTTGGGAACAGATATACATAAAATGGTGATAAACTGGTTTGAGCTGGACTGTCCAGTATTTGGTCATTTTATGTAACTTAACATTTATTATTTTTTTATGGCTTTTAGTCATATCATATTTTTGTACTAACTTCTCCTCTATAGATGTATAGGCTTAAATTGTTTATTTTTTTAAAAAAAAAACACCAATACCATGATTTCAAAGCTTAAAAATTCTATCAAGCTCTGACATTACCAACGAAGAGAAGCAAAATCAAGGATTATCTAGTCTGATTTACGATAGTAGGTCTAGCCTGCGTGATACATAGAACACTATGGCTAGATTTTATAACATCACTAAACGTTTTACTGAGTGCTGTGGCTTTAAAACTGGTAGTCGTAGTCATTTGATTAGTGTCATGTAACTGTTGGCTTAATCAAAGAATACGTCAGCTCTTGGAACAGAAGTTACTTATTCAGGTTGGAGAGCCTGCCAGAAGGTAAGTGTTTTAAAAGTAAAATCATAAACTATCATGGCAGTTAGCACAGTGACAGCGAAGGTGACTTTAATAAATCTAAAGTTCTTCGTATTAGACCATTTAAATCCTCCCATGCTAGAAAACTAACAATTTGCATGGTAGTACGGTTACATAAGGAGCAAAAACGATCTTCATTAAGGATAATTTCATGATTGATGAGTAGGGATGTCCTGTAGTCTTAAACCTTATAGAGCACAGGGTTCCAAGACCACTATATACCATGTATAGGACATCTCCTTAAAGATACATTTGATCAGTATGGATGTCTAAATAGAAAACTAGTGATCTGGATGTTGTAGAGTCCCCCACCGTGTCCCATAGCTCTTCAGTCCATTGATGGAAATGAAACAGAATACTTTTGGCCGTTGTTGCCCAACTGTCTTGTCCCCATTCTACTCTTGGATTAGTTATGTTGCTTCATAAAATCAAATACCACCAACAAAACCTCTTTCCTCTTCCATAGCAAAGTGATTTTAATGTTATTACACACTTTTATAATTAAATTAAAAAAAAAAAAATAAGCCATCTATATGCCTCCTACCCCTACATCATCTGAACATTTTGCTGCAGAACTTCCATTACCACCAGCAAAACCCCTTTGCTCTTCCGTAACAAAGTATCAAGATGAATTAGAGTTCATAATGTTACTTAATACTAATATCATTAAATCCTAAATGTTTTCAAGATCCAAACTGCAGAAAAAAACATGTAGTTTGTGTCAATCAATATATATATAGTCACTAATTAGGTTTAGAGGGTAGGGTAGATTTAGGGTAGCTTAGCGGGAGCAGAGCAGCTGGCTTCACTACAATGAGGGTATTAGGCAAAATAAATACAGACTTAAAAACATAATTGGAATACCAGCACTCACACTAGTTTTTAAGGAATTCTGTTTAATCAGTGAGTATTTTCTAAAGTTTTAGCCGCCACAATAGATACTATTGCTACTAATGTTGGGTTATTTATTGAATTTAAGGTAACAGTTATAGTAGAACAATGACAAATTAAACATTTAAGAAAACGACTAATATTTTAACTAAGATTGGATTATTCCATAATTGAAAAGGAGTTTTAACTGAGACAATAAACATGACCCCACATACTTTGCCTATTTTGATGATATTTAAGTCTGCCGAGGGGTTTATGCTTGAATAGCAACATTTTCAGGCTAAGTATTGAGAACATAACAACACTTTGTTGCTGGATAGGACTTTAACATTGGTTCATAAGATGCAAAAATACACATTAGTCCTCAATCTAAAGGGAATGGTCAGTTTTAAAAGGCTAAAATGATTGCCAAACCCTTACTCTGCTTGCCCTTTCCATGTACTGAGAATGGCCTCACCAAAATTACAGAAGGCTTCTTCTCATTACTATTCCAGTTTCTTTCTGCAGTCTGTGAACCACTCCATCCTCCTACAAACCCTTAATTCTTATGGCATCCATGGAATGGCTCATTCTTGTCTAAAACCCTACTCTTCTAACTGTTCCTTTAGCGTCTCCTACTCTGGCACTTGTTTGTCTCATTTACCTCTCTCCATCGGTGCGTGTCACGTCTTAGTTCGTGATCCTCCAGGCCTCCTTGTTTGGAAAACAAATTGGTCTCTTGGACTCCAGTGCCATCTCTACACTGATGACATGGCAATCTAACGTTCCCATCCTGACCCATCAACCTCTATCCATATCCTCTGATGAGCTCTCTGAAAATGCATCCTTGATGGCATCCTACTACATGCAGCTCAAAATGTCCAACGCCAAGCTTCTGGGTATTTCCCTTTCTTATCTATCTCCAGTTCCTGATGTCTCCATCACCATTGATAATTCCACAACCTACCCAAGAGATCATATTTGCTACCTTGGCATTACAATAAACTCCACTGTCTCCTTTATCTTACAGGTCCAGTCACTCACCTATACCTAGTGATCTGGAGCCTCAGGGAAGCAGCACTTCACCACGAGACTCCAGGTGAACCCAGTAAGTCTTGTATACCGCTAACCTAAAACTAGGTAAATATTGGTTTCTCCAGCATTTCATATTGACTTATATATTGTTACTGGCTAGATGATAAAATCTTAAGCTACTAATTATATTTTAAAAGGTTTTACGTGGAAAAAAAAATATTACAAGACATTAAAAAATTTAATAAATATGGGAACTCTTACATAATAGTCGTTAGCCAGACCCCTGTTCACATTCCTTTTAGGAATCTTGGAACTTTCTATTCCATTAAACAAAATCTTAAGAAGTATATGAAAATGTTGCCAATACTCCAGACACAAGATAAACAGGCTGAAATAAGATCTTCTTAAATCCTAAAGACAAACACAGCTATTTCAACCTTTTTACCATCTCAATGCCAAGAAAGGTAATTTAGATTACAAAAAAAAACATAAAATTGTATCTGCAGGACAGAAAGTATTTTCAATTAGTTATCAGCTCATTTAAATTTAAAGGGGTATTTAGTGTCGAACAGATACAGCTATTAACGTATTCAGGGCTAGGCTCACTAGACTCAGTCCTAGGGTGGCAGGGTTAGAAGGGAGGCAGTCCCTCCACTCAAAACCAGGGGGCAGATCGATGAGCCGCTGCTGAATGGGCCGAGTACAAGGGATATCTTTGATCTCCCCAACCAGCCCAAGTCATGGAGCACCAGTATATGATGTCAGATCCCGGTGCTGAGCAAATATGAAGGTATCAGGCCTAGGGAAGCTACCAGGATCAATACTGGATACAGTTTGGACATCCAGTAACGTTTAAGCACAGTAAGACGAGTATGGACATGGGAAAGGGACAATTATTTGGTTGTTACTTGATGTTTATAACCTAGAAAATATATATAGTGTAAATGGTTAATTAAAAAAAAAAACACTTTCAATTGCTTTGATAGTAAATTATGGCTATAACTTCTTGGTGGTGCAAGTTGGTCCTTTGTATCTGGCCGAGACTCTCCATCTGGTGCACTGGGCAAATGCTCAACCAATATGGCGGACTGCACACTACCTGAGCATAAAAAATAACGTGCAACGTGCATATCCCGCAATTGGTCTCAACTACGTCATCAGGCGTCCTCTGGACTTAATGTCCCAGGACCTTCTCAACATCGACGCTCCGACCCTGCTTTATACAGTTGTTAATAATCATTTTTCACTCTTCAACTGTCCAAATCCTTGTTGAATCACACTCGGTTATCATACCCCTCCAACAGTTGCATGACACAGAAAAACATACTTTGTTTCAGTAGATTGTCTAGTAGGACTTTCGTACTTTTCAGTGTATTCATAACCCCAACAGGTGCTGATGATGTCTAGCAAAAAAAACCCTGTAACATGTCTGGTATATCATTAAACTTAAACCCCGAGTAATCTTTCAATAAACACTTCAGTCTGTGTTGTACAGTTCAATTCTGTTTCTGACACAAATTATTTGAGGCAGTATGTATTTTATCTTGGTCGATACAAGAAATTACAAGTGGCCTAATACTTAGTGACAGAAGTTGACATATCAAAGGAGCTATTGGAATATAAACAAAAAATAAATCAACGTTTTTAGTGTCCCTCCCCAAAACGAAATTCCTCATTTTACAAAGACCATATAATCCTTTCATTTTCAAACAAATACCTCCGCATTTATGTTATTGTAACGTAAGCTTGCATAAATCTTACAACAAGGAGCGTGTTTACTGTGCTTTTTTAATAGCCCGGGTTTGAAGGATTTCGTACTGACATCATATTATTGAAAAATCCAGAAAGGATTACACGTGTCATCTCGAGCAATTGCCGGTAATTGGAACACAAAAGAATTAGAACTATAGGACTCATGGTAAACTATGCACTATATTTCCCCGCGCAGTGAAAAGAAGAAGAAAAAAAAAAAAAAAAGCTATTAAGTTAATTGGTACTAGATGCATGTCACAACTATCACCTCTATTATTTCTTGTTACATATTAACTAGGGTGTCTGCTATGACAGGCATTTGACCTGCTAGAAATGAATTGGTTCACCATTACAATTTTGAGGTTAAAGAAATATTTGGACGGCGGTAAGAAGTGGTGGAATTCTGTTTCTTGCAACTTGTACGGCTTTATTTGTTTTCTTACAGGTATTGACATTTTGCGAGGCCGGCTCGCACTACTTGACGTGGCACGTTCGCCTGTTATTACACAATCAGCTGGAGATTTTGTAGAAGAGCATTCAAATGTGTTGCTAAGAACGAGTTGGAAGGACTATTAGTCTATTTAAATACTAGATAACGCTTTGAGAACATAAAAAATATACAATTTTGGTTTGATGGTGATGGTTATTTGTTCGGTGAATTTATAGATCATAAACAACTGGAGGGATAGTCTTATTTATTGCAAAAAGAGTAAAATGCGTTTCTTTTCCGGCGAGCCGCATCATCTTTCTTCCCGGTAGCGTAATAAAATAGAGGGATATCGACATATTGGAAGGAGTTCAGATGTTGAATGGTTTGCAGGAAAGAATGATTAGGGGAGACTAAGGGATCTCAGTATGTACGGCTTGGTGGATTGAAGAGAGGAGGGAGATGTGAAAGAAACATTGGAATAATGAGGAATGGACATGGGGAGGGAAGTTTATTCCAAAGAAGGAGAAATGTTATTAAGAGGCCATAATCTAAAACTATAGGGTCAGAAGCGGTAGAGGTTAATACAGTAAGGGAATTTAACCCCTTGAGGTCGATGGGCGGTCCCAAAACCCATTGAAAACAATGCATGTTGAGCCCGTACATGTACGGGCTTTGTCAGTAAGGGGTTAAACATGCATGGGATAGGCATGGAGCTCCTAAATGTAACATGGGACTAAGGACTGATTAAGGTCGGAAAACCTGGGCAGACTAGATGGGCCAAATGGTTCCTGACTGCCATCAAATTCATCTATGTTTTCCAGCATAGCCTTTAGGATGATTTGTAATTTCCTTTTTTTAAAAAAAAAAAAACCTTTAAATTATCCTTGCTTCTCCAGTGTCATTCTATTTAAATTCTTTTTTGATTTATGTGGAAAGGATTTGAAACAAAAAAAAATATTTTATCCTATATATAATGATCTAAAACTTTAATTGGCAAGCTGATTAACGGCTTTCGTTTAAAGCAAAATAATTTCAATCTAAGGTATCATTTTTTTTTTAGATTCATATTTTATCTTTAGAAACTAATCAAGGAGGGAAAAGTAACCAGCACAGCGAAAACAATTAATTTTTTTTAAGCACCCTTAAAAATGGCCAAAAATCAGACATTTATAGGGGGGGTCATTTATTGAGGAGGAATAAACATGTCATCCACAAGCGGTTAAGGTGGCTGCTCCCATGCTACACACATAAAGCACATTTTTAATACATACATATTACCTACTTTAATCTATAAACTGTGTTAAATTGGGTTACATAGATAGATGGATAGATGGATAGATCGATAGACAGACAGAAAGACAGATAGATAGATAGATAGATAGATAGATAGATAGATAAAGAATAAGCCTGTATTTTTGGTTTAATTTGACATATATCACAGTTTACTGTAAGTAATATATATCCAGGTTTCCAAGTCCCTATAAATATTATTCCCTGAGAATTACAAGAAGTTTTATCACAAAATGACACATAGGATTTTTTTTTCATCGTACCATAAATATTATTTATATTTCTAGACCCTTTCAGGAAGCTTTTTCTTTGTTATCCAGGAAATTGTACTTGTCAAAAAAACAAACAAATCCCTATTGTGTTTGAAAATTATTGCCAATGGCAAAATGGACTTTGCGATCAATACTTGTGATGCACAGGGAGTATTTTTTTATACTGTATATTTAGCAGATCTGGGGGTTTAGATAAAAACAGATTATCGTCAGCTGAGAGGTCCCTTTAAATCTTTATGATGTCCCTGTAAATACTTTAAGTCAGTAAAATGAGTTCAGATCTCGGAATAACACAAAAAACATGCAGTCCAATTACCATAACTCTCTGTCAGTTAGAAGTTTTACTCATATTTTGCTTTTGTCTCTTTTGTTTTCCATGGTCTTGTCTCTTCTTTCTCATTTTTCTCACTCATCTCTCCTCTCAGTTTGCTCTTTTCTCTCTTCCCTTCTTTCTCCTCTTTTTTCTTTGTCTCCTCTTCCCTTCTTTCATTTCCTCTTCCTTTTTTCTTTGTCGTCTAACTGCTAACTACTCTCCCTTTTCTCTTTTTTTCTCTCTTGTCTTTTCTCTTTCATCTCCCCCATATTCCTCATTTTTTTCTTCTCTCTCTCTTTTTCCTTTATTGTCCCCATATTCCATATTAAAATAATCAATCGCATAATAATAATAATGGCTCCTATGACATCATCTATAGGTTCATTTATTTGATAATCTCACATCCAATCATATAGGAATACTATACTCCTGTATGGTATTGTACAGGGGCGTAAACCTGCGGCCCTCCAGCTGCAGCAGGACTACATCTCCCATACTCCTCAGCCTGCTTCTTAGCTGAAAGAGCATTATGGGAGATGTAGTCCTGCAGCAGCTGGAGGGCCACAGGTTTGACGCCCCTGGTATAGTATATAGTAGAAATCATGTGGGATCGCTACTAACATATAGAAATGATGTGAATTTATTATTTTCTGGTATGACATTTGTATTTTGTAGTTCTTAACCCATTGAGTGGCCGAAAATACTTAACTTATGTCCATGCAATAGCTACAAAACACTTCCTGGTTCTAAAAGGGTTAATGTTGTTTTTGAGCTCATTTACAGTTCTTCTCAACTGTTCAACAAGATCTGAATACAATATTAATGCAGACTGTGCCATTCTGAAGCATTCTGAAGTATAGCTTTTAAAACGACATAATATAGTTCAATCATCTTAAATCAAGCCAGTGAAAAAAATGTTCCCTTTCTTTAATTTGAAACACTCATTACCTCGTTCAGCAAGCTTGATAAGGAGGACTTAGAGACTAATTACTTTAATTAGGAATAAGTTATGAGAGTATGTTTGTTCTAATTATAGAGAGAATTTTTCAAATAGATTTTTTTCCCCCTCTCAGGCTGATTTGATTAAACGGTAACTGAAATAGATCACGTTCCCATAAATTAAAATGCTTATGGAAAACGCACTGTCATTCATCGCATAGCCATAGATAAAAATGAATATTATGGCATGACCCTAGACACGTTATTGCGTTAACAAGTTATGCGAGAGAAGATTTTAAAAAATGTAAGACGTAACTTTTATTATTTACTGATTAAGATCTTCTGCTTCCATTTTAAGATATTTTAAAGGAAAAGGAAAAAAAACTGATTAGAAGCCCCCAAAATAAAATAAATTAAATCTAGTAAACCAAAAACTCTCCGCCCCTGTCCCGCCCGTTTCCCACCGACTTTCACCTGCTCTCCGCCTAGATCCTCCCCACCAGTTGCTGTCTGGGGATAGCCCCACCCATTTGCAGCTAGCCCCACCCCCATCATCATGGATCTATGGTACCTATCTGTCCAACATTAAAAAAAATATCCGTCCCCAAGAGGAAAAAATAAGACAAGATATTGGAAGGTATATCCTGGAGTAATAATAGGAACAATAAAAAATATATTTTATCCTATATATCCTTAATGACCACACCCATAGAAATTTGGAATTTCGTAAATATTATAACATAAGAATTTAGCGGTTTTCATGATAACAGCACAACAGAGTTCTATCAGTTGCAAAAAAATACATAAAATCTGTAAGCATATAAAAAACCTCTAAGAGACGTAAATAAACTTTTAAATAACCTAGATTTTTTTTTTAAAAAAAAAGCAGAATTCTGTTATGCAACATTTTTTTGTCTTGCCAAGCTTGATACTTTGGAAGTTAAGCACCGACATCCAGCACACCTGTGTACATTGGCGCAGAATAAAAACAACAAGGCGAGATCGGCAAATATCCAATTACCTGTCACAATAGGATTTATACTAAAGATTTAACGAGACTTTTTCTAAGTAACTTTTAAATAGTGTCATGTTTAGAGGACATTTCTAAGATGTTTAAAAGTGAAGGTAACATTTTAAGTCTTTGTAATCTAACGCTATATATGACTGAGCTTCCAGCTAACAAATGTCGAGCTTTTCAATGAAAGTCGTGGTTTTCTGGTCTAGGTATATTGAATTTAAAATAAAAAGCCCCAAATATTTTTTTTCTCATTTATCAATGCAAAAATAATCTGGTTTCTGGCAGGTGAAACATTCCGGGATATTACTAGGCCAAAGTTTGTCCATGACTACAATAGAACATCGAGAACAATCCCATCATTGTTCCACCATATCTGATTGGAGGCCTGTAGCACGCTGAAGAAGTGATGTTCCTCAGCTCCACGGAATTATGAAAATAAATTGATGTGTACCGTGAATTTATTTTTTCTTCATGTTAAGGTAACATTTAGCGGGATGCTCAGTGATACACATTGTTCGTCATGTGGCACTAAGATTTCAGCCCTTGACATCTCATTTTGAAAGTAATTGAAAGTCCTTACTGGTGGCAACTTCACCTACTCTTGGATTCTTGGACTGGAAGTTGGATGCTCGGTGAATGTTGTCCTTCTAAACTTTGTGTAGGCCTAGAGATCTACCACGGGGGAGTGCACATCGTTGCTGTGCTTACAATTAGGGTACTTCAGGGGGTATCTTCTACGTTGGAGCTTTATTCAAAAATAAATGACAGAACGCACTCTTTTATTCCACAAATGCCAAGAATTTAGTAAATAGAATGGGTTCGGCATTGACCATAGAGTTGTTCTAGAATCCATGCCTTCTAGGCATCACCCTTTGAGGCACAGAGAGAGCCTGGAATGATATTGGATGGGAGGTCACACAGGTGTTACATAAAAATGTGGGTCTTTCTTTCAATGTAATGGTTGTGTTGTGTTATGTGCACATAACACTTGATAAGTGATGCTTTACTAGCTAAAAACTCTATTGTTTTTCTACTACTTTAATCAGGAACAGGAGGTCTTGCTTTCCTCTGCAGTACCTCTTTATGGTATTTTCTTTAGAGCTTAGCGGGACCACAAAAGCTGTTTAGTTGTAAATGATATAGGAAGTAGAAGCCTAGCAAATCTTTTATTTGCTAAACTATATTCTTTCCGAGAAAATAAATGGTTCTAAAATATGCCGTTTCTTTATGAAGAAAAATAAAAAAAAAACATCCACTTTCTGCAAACATTACCGAGTAGCAATTAATTACACAAATTCACATTATTGTACGGCGCACCTAAATATTTACATTCATATCAGTTACTCAAATTTCAGATTAGATTCAAAAGTTCTTTATTTATGAAGTATCTAGCCTTAGGCAATCTGGCCGAGATAAAATATTTCCTTAATCAGAAAGCAAATGTACTTAGTTATAGAACCAACAGAACAAAAAAGAGATCTGTTAACTTACACTTTGCAAAGACTTGACTTTCAAACAAATATTTATGATCGTTAAATATACTTAGTTTGTTAAGATTTTTAGGCATATTGTTCGGTTCCGTGTTGAGGGGATCTCCAGATGTAATAAAACTACTGACATCTTTTTAAAAGCAAATGTATACCTTGCATCAAAAACACAAAATCATACATGAACTTTAAGTGCCGGTTGGTGTGGTTCACACTGTTGGGTCATTCATTTATTAATAATATTAAACCAAGAAATTATGAGCATCCTTGGTAGGATCTTTACTAAGATTTTGGTAGGATCTTAGGTGATTTCAGCTCTAGAGAATGTCCACCTTGCCATTGGGTGAGATGATAGTCTGAGCCTAATGCCCCGACAAGAACAGAGGGGTGCAAATTAGGTCAAATTTCCCCTGTCGATTAATGATTTTGGAGTACTTTTGTGGGACTCGGCATAGTATTGCCTAAAATGCCTTTGTATATCACCTTCAGCATACCAAGACATTTTGAACAATGTGGAAGCATAGCATGACTGTGCCCCAGCGCTCAAAGCAAGGTCTATAAAAACATGGGTTGGATTAGTTTGGGGCGGAAGAACTTGACCGGCCGCACAGAGCCCTGACCTCAACCCCATTGAATACCTTTGGGATGAACTGGAACGGAGATTGCGAGTCGGGCGTCTCATCCAACATCAGTGCCGGACCTCACAAACCCTCTACTGGATGAATGAGCAAAAATTCCCACAAAAACACTCGGAAATCTTGTGGAAATCCTTCCCAGAAGAGTGGAAGCCGTTATATCTGCAAAGGGGGGGCGAACTTCATATTAATGTCGATGTATTTAGAATGTGATGTCATCAAAGTCCCTGTCGGTGTAATAGTCAGGTGTTGCAATACCTGTTTGTATTCTTTATCATTCCCAAATCTACTTTTTAACCATTTATGCATTGGCACTATCATTTTGCAAGTTCTTTCTCCAGTTTTGCACGTGCCACACTATTATAAAATATCCTCTAAATATAATTCTAACGCCCCAGATCAGAACAATGACATTTTGCCAAGTCAGAGACATGTTTAGGGTACCTTCTCCAGCAGATAAGATGGGAACTGTTTAGTGAAAGTTCCCTGGTGATGAATGTCTTGTTTTCCCATTGCAAATACTCACATATGATTCACATATAAGGAATAATCCATACAGCTGTGTTGATTTATGTAGAAATGTATTATTTAAATAGATGGCAAAGGTACAAATATGTTAGTTTTTTTGTCCTATAAGCAACAATTTTCCCACCTGTTCTTTAAAAAATGTTTCAAATTGTAAATATTACAAAAGTTATAATATATAATGAGATGCTTTGCAAAATGCAAGGAATTAGTCTCAATCTCCCCTTTGGTGCGCGTGATATCTTAAAATGGGGCAGATCTTGGGAACACTTTTCAATATTTGCCTATTGGGTCGCGAACCCGAGAATTCAATGGAAACACTGCCGCAAAGCAGGCACGGAGATACGTACTGTACATATATGATAACGATACTTATGGAACCTAATCAAACATGTATCATTAACATGTTGGGGGTATAGACCTCTGACTGTTTGTAGTTATATTATCCTGTGTTTCATTCTTAAACAATCCAAGGTAAGATGAAAAACATGTAGAGGGGCTACAATAATAATAATAGTGATAATATGGCTGCTTTATTTAAATATTAATATTTAACATAAATAACCCAATCTTCTGATGGCTAAAGGGGTAAATAACATTTACTGTGTTTTATAATGTTTAATGCATAGCATACCTATTATAGTACAGGAATAGGATAAAAAGATGTCATGGCCGACAAATGAAGAAGAATTACATTTTTAAAGTGTCACTGACAATTTTTATTAAACGTCGAACAACATCTATAATTGATAAGAACCATTCAGGCAGTCTAGTCTACCCAAGTTTCTTGCATTAAAGACTCCAACTTTAATGAATGTTTGGTCTTGTCGTAGATTCAGGACTCATATGCCTATCCCATGAAAGTTTAAATCCTCTTCATGTATTATAGCTACTAATAGCTTGTGATGACCATACACATTCATGTTCACATACAATTGAACATGGACATTCATGATCACACACGCATACACATTCATGCTTAAACACACATTTATACACAAACTTACACATACTGTACATATTCATGGCAACACACATATGCATGCATGCTAACACACACTCCCACTGACACACATACTTACATATACACATTCATGGTAACACAGGCACACACATTCATGGTAACACAGGCACACACATTCATGCACACACACTTACACATACATATTCATGCTAACACAACTATGAATGAGTAAGTGAGTAAATGAGTAATTGAATGTATGAAGTGTTTGGAGGCAAAGGTGGCACAGGCAGGCTGTTTAGGTGGCAGAAGTGGCACAGTCAGTCTGCTTAGTTGGCAGAGGTGGTACAGGCAGGCTGTTTACGTTCAGAGATGACACAGACAGGCTGTATAGGTGGAAGAGGTAGCAAATGCAGGCTGTTAGGGGCAGAGATTGAACAGGTAGGCTGTTTAGGGAGCAGAGAGCTGGCTGTTTAGGGGCAGAAATAGCACAGGTAGGCCGTTTATGGGCAGAGGCGACACATGCAGGCTGCTTATGGGGCACAGACAAGCTGTTTGCGAAGAAAGATGGCACATACATGTTTGGGGAACAGATGGCACAGACAAGCTGTTTGGGGGTAAAGGTGGAACTGAGGGACATGTTGCTTGTGAAGTTGGTGTGCCCTGGGCAATTTGCGGACAGGGCCCTGTGATTTCCAGTAATGGCCTTGATGTGACTGCTTTTCATTCCAAGTCCAGCCCTGATGAGAATAGTTGTGCCAGTGCGAGCCTGCAATCTATTAGTGATTAGACCCTTGTATGCAGAATAGTGAATTGTAAGATAAAGGAGAAATATCACGATAAGATTTGGAGACACTAAAAAAACCAGTAGATGTAAATAGAGATAGATAGCGGTGGATTTTTAGTATCGCTTTGATTGTCTAATTACCCGTGGTACACATCTCTTCACCTACTAAACCTTGCAGTCTAAGCAATCAGCACTTGATATATGTAATTAGAAATATTTTCAAGTATTGTCAGCTTTTTTGAAAGGCTGGAGCTTAAAAGAAAAGATTTGGAAAGCACACACAATTATTTATCTTTGGAACAAAAGCCATAATAAAACATGTCTCCAGTAATGGCTCCCGCGAAAATTACAACTTCCCAAAACGTATGTCACATCATTAATAACCTTATTTAAAGATCTTACTCATTTACGTCAAATAGAGCATTGAACAATTTAACCTCAACTACAAACACGCTTTGACAGGTAGAAAAATTTTGAGTAATTAGTTTGACCATTTTGTGCCTTCAAATTTGTCTTACGTTCTACACACAAGTGAATTTCAATGACCATGGTTCAAACAAGCTATCAACAGCTCCGTTGACTGAAACAGCCCAAATGTCTGGAAATCACTAATACATGAGACGCAGACCCTAAAATGTGTTAATCTTAGTGGTTTTTGAGTGCGTTGGGCTATTCAGTTTTTGAATCGTAGAAAGGGTTTTCTTTTCATGGATGTCACCGTCAACACAGACGGCACGATCCGTCCTTTATGGAAATAAAAATGAATGTCTTTTTAAGTAGCTTTCCAAAAACAATGGCATTCAGTGACTCATTGGGTATTTTTAGTGTGCAAAGGGCAAGTTGAAAAATTATATTACATTCAATTCTTCTGAATAACCCACAAAACATTTATGTGATGGCTTATGATTTAAAGATAATCACAAAGCAACAATGTAATTTAACAGAAAAAAAAAATTTAAACATTAAATTTATTCCAGACTTTTGTATCCCTAGATGAGGTTTGGTGGATACAGTGTGGGTAGGTAGAGAAGACAGACAATTCTGTTTGGGTCCAGGTGCAGAGTGGGTCCTTGGTCTACCTGTAGACCATCATTATTTTTATGGAATAAATTAACGAATTTGTTGTTAGACTCACTGAATACATCAGCATGTAACAAACTCAATGAGGAGCAATAGTTCCTTAACATTATTCTATTTAATAGAACATATTACATCATGACCAATAGCGCTATATATTATGTTTAATTGTATTTCACATATTGCATATGTGTTGCTATGTACATCACACAGGTATATATATATATAATATATTATATATTTTTATTATTATTTTTTTTTATTGTTATTATTTTATTTTATTTTTTGTAAATTCAGCGATTTTATGAAGCCCTAAAAAAAAGACCTCGCATGAATCAGACAAAAAAAAAGCACAAAACTTAGAATTTTCTGTATTTCGTGAATAATGCTTCATATATTCCTTTGGCCAATCCCTAGTCATTTTCCATGCATGAGAAACAAATCTCCTGCCATGCGATATACTAACTGCCAATCATCTTTGGCGCTGGTCCAGCAAATGTCGCATGTGTGTTGGGGGGGTGGTCTTTTCTTCCACTGATTGGCTACTTAAATCAGCCAATCAGTGTTGAAAATCACGGAGGAGGACATTTGTTTAAGAATATATTCTTTTCTTTTATATTACTTCATTAATATGCATACAATGTATCCATTTGAAAAATAGTTTCTATGCAAACTACAGAAATTGTGAAGATGTGAAGACCAACAAATCTTTAACTATGGGGACTATAATCTTTAATTACGGCTTATTGATCCAAGGAGAAATCTGACTGCCATTTTGGGGTCAAGAAGGAATTGTTTCCCTGGTTAGTACAAAATTGGAAGGAAGCCAAACTGGGGGTTTTTGCCTTCTTTTGGATCAACAGCAACAAATTAACAGATATAGGAAAGGCTGAACTTGATGGACGCCGGCCTTTTTTCAGCCTATATAACTATGTAACAAATAGATACATCAGGGACAATCTTCTTGGTTATGTTGAAGGTGCCCAGGTGTGTGTGTGTGTGACTCAATCCATTAGCACCGATAATAGAGAGAAATGTCTTTTGGGACATGTTACATCCAAAGGGATGGGATAACTCTCTAATATCACTTTATGGATTTCTTCACCCAACATGTTAATGGATAAAGGCTGCCACATCTGTAATCTTATAGACAAGGTCACACGACAGCAGCGGCATTGCCGGAGAAACGACAAGGTTTGATATTACAGCGAGTGTGCCTTAAAGCACAGAACATAACCGTATAAATAAATCAAGAATTATGGATTTTTCCCCTCTCCTTCTGAATTGACGAATAGCCGTTTTGAAGGTTTTGTCAATTTTCAGAATTGCGTAAAGACATTAACTTGACAAAAAGGTCATCAAGTCCATGTTGTATTCATTTCTTTAAATGTATCTAAGTGCTCTTCATTAAAAAGGCTGCTATGTTATTGAAATACAACAAAACAATTTAATCTTCTCAGCTCCCTGAAAACTTAAATATTATGACATGCCATTTATTTTCACTTCCATACAAAGAAAAAGGTACAATAAACAAAAAAGGCAAAATATGTCTTCTTTACAAGAATGTGCTTAGACCAGGTGGCAAAAATCTTAAAATTAGATTTAAGGATTTCCCAAATTTTAACATTTGATTAGTGAGACAGTGTAAATTTACATTTTTCTTAGTGTTAATAATAAGAATCATTTCGGAAGGCCTGGTTCACGAAGAAGCGGATGAAGAAAGAAGACACGGGCACAGGGAGAAGTGGAAGAAGACAGGAAGAAGAGGCAAGAGAAGAAGCCGAGGTGCGAGAAAGAAGACAGGGACATGGAAGTGTTCTGCAAAGAAGGAAGGGAGACATTGAGCGAGAGGGAATTTCCTGGAGACTTAGCCCCCCCAGGCAAGCCACTTTCTGGAAGATTGTTAAAGGAGTAAAGGAAGGAACAACTCCCTCAATGCCCATGATTGTTTAATGAGTATATGTCCACATACTTTTGGCCATGTTGTGTTTGTATGTCAATGTTATAGAGATATTAAACATGGCATGATAAAGGTGATCAGTGACCTATTTCAGGAGAGCTGTTTACTTCTTCAGATGGGTTTTGAAGGGCATGCCAGGTTTTTTTACTACAGTGAAAAAACTCAAGTACCTAATAGGCAGGATCCAGGTTTCACCAGGATAGGCAAATCTTGCATACCTCCTGTGAACAACATAACCCACCATGAAGAGGCAGATTATTGATGTCAAATAGTGATAAACATTACAGTCCACGGCAGAATACGGGCTTTACTATGATCTGCCTGCGAACTTAGAAGGTTTTATCATATTAAATGACTGCTTTATTAAGGTCTGAGCTACCATGGATAATAGTTTGAGGCAGACAAGGTAGACCCCAGAAGGTTCAGAGAGCTTTCACCCAAGCCAACTTATCTTCTACAGATACGGGTCGCATGTTGGAGGGACAGCCAGCGTTCAGGAACCATTAAAATTTGGATTTCATCAACAGATGTAGTATGCCAAAGAAATAAATATATAGGTACACTGTAAATTATATCTGTTCAGAGACATGAAAGAAAATTGGGTCTTCATCAGGGGTAACCAGTCGATAGGTATGAGTGAACCTCTAGTAGAAAAGGTTGGCTCATCAACCAGTAAAGCTGGAACAGACCATGTTAGATATGAAAAGTAAACAAGTTAGGGTACAGCTACTTAGGGGGCCAAATACAGAATTAATGGATATTAGGCATGGAGATACATTTCATCAAACAGAAGGTTTTTTGTTATCCTACATGGTAAGACAGACGCTGGTCATAGGGTGTATCACAGGGTTATATTATACTGTCAATACCAAAAATCCTTAGTTAAGCATGTGAACAATGGAAGGACCAGGACTAAATCAATAAAATATGTACAAGTCTGGATTTTAAAACTATTCTACATCACAATTAAGTTTAATGATAAAACAAGAAGAAGAATCATTGCAGCTGCCACAATTTTGGTCCCAAATAACACCAGGGGAAAGGACCAGTACTTTGCAGAATAACATTCGATCTCTGCCAATGTTGAAGGATTAAAACACCACATTTACATATGTCTGCAGATGGCACCGCATGCCTTGTAAACACCTGGCAAATGGGAAACCGACGTGTCTGATGGAGCCTCTTTGGTAGATTAAGGCAGCGCAGAAAAGGGGGGGAGCTTTCGTAGTCTGAAAATGGGTTAGGGAACATATGGGTTTGGATATTAATCTCCAGCTGTAAATCGTCTTGAACCCAAAAATTTGGGTTGAATATGGGAAATTTGTCTAACATAGATCATTACACATGACAATAACCAGATGTATAAAGGTAGTTCAACTAAAGAGGAGACATATACATTACACCACTTTGCATATCTATAACCAACAAATAATCAAATATTTACAAATAAATAGTAAATAAAGAGTCTTGTTTATAAAAGGGAAACAATGTCATTTGGTATTAACACTTACAAATGTCATTGCATATACATTACATTTAAAGATTTAGCTTTAGCACATAAACCCTTTTATGTGCTGCATGTTCCTATAGCATTGAATGCTGAGGGTCTTGCTATCCTTGACAGTCAGCAATAAAAAGAAACCAAAGACATGCACTAAGTCAGACTAAGTAAGGCAGGTATCTTACCCCTCTGTAATTATCTATTATATTTATCTCAAATTAGTCCAGACAGCCCGGGGCAGCATAAACATCATACTGTCCAAGATGTAGCAAGTAGAAGTACAGAAATATAGTTATCTCCTAAACAATAGCAGCAACACATTGAACACAATTGATTATTTAGAAGAAGAAAGAAATACTAACTACTCTCCTTAATTGGTAGATAGCTTCTAAGAACATATAGCATACAGTATGTATTAGCAGGTCTAAGAATTAGATAAATACAACCTCAGATGAACAACAACACATGACATTTATACTGTGTCCTGATTTATTCAACAAAAATAAAGCCAAAATGGAGAAGCCATGTGTGAAAAACTAAGTACGCCTTATGATTCAATACCTTGTAGAACTACTTTTAGCAGCAATGACTTGAAGTAATTGTTTTCTATATGGCGTTTTCAGTCTCTCACATCATTGTGGAGGGATTTTGTCCGACTCTTCTTTACAAAGTTGCTTCAGTTCATTGAGGTTTGCAGGCATTTGTTTATACACAGATCTCTTAGGTTCCCGTCACAGCATTTCCATCAGATTGAGGTCTGGACTTTGACTGGGCCATTACAACACCTTGATTCTTTTCTTTTTCTCATATTTTTGCCATATTTTGGCATACTGCTTCAATACATCATGAGATGGTAAGGTAAATGGCTGGTCTTTGCCCAACCCAGCCTCTAACAAGACTTAACAAATCATGCACAAATAAAGTCTTATGATTGGGATACAATAGGTATAAACAATGATGTATCCTGCAGGTCTGCAGGTCCAGTGGGCTACAAAACAGGAGGACTGATTGCCCTCAGTGGACCTGTTATAGGGGTGATCTGTGATCTATGGTGGCTGTGCCATATCCGTGTCATATCCCAGTGCCTTGTAGTGAAGATGGAGGTCCCGGAAGATGTGTTTGAGATTGCTGCCCTGGGTCAGGCCTAGGGTAGCTCCAATGGTAAATATATTTTAGGAACCGAGGTCCCTACCCTATAGACTTACTGTCCAAGTAAATCATGGCTCCCCAACATAACTCCCACATTTAAACTCCCATGAAATTTTCCAAATAGAATCAGCTAAAAAAACATTCTATGCATCCTTAATATCTGTGTGACCCTCTGTGAATAAGATTTATGATGAAGTCCCAATGTTTGAAATGCTACATGACTTACACATACACTTTCCACGATAGAGGTTACATATACTGTACACTCATATGTATTAAGTCAATGTTATCGATATGGCAGAAAGTGTTTTCTTTGGCAAAGAAAAGGGCTCTTTACGGTAAAGGCACTCAAAATGTGTAATTCAATAATCAGAGATGTCTTTAGAGAACAAAACTAGCTTAAAGATGGAGAATTCTCCAAATGAACAAAAGTGGTAAGCTGAGTTTCTCAGGATTTTGTCCTAGGTCCACTGTTATTTAATGTCTTTATTAATAATCTCACAGTGGGTATTGAAAGCCACATGTCAGTGTTTACAGATAAAACAAAATTAGGTCTGAACAAGACATTAATTTGGTCAAATTGGAGCACTGGGCAACCAAGTGCAAGGTGAGTTTTAATGTTGATAAATGCAAAGTTATGCATTTTGGAGAAAGAAATAGGTGTGTAAACTATATCTTAAATGGAGTTGTGTTAGGAAAATCATTTTTATAGACAATAAACTTAGGAAAAGTGTTCAATTTCAGGCAATGTCAGGACAAGTAAGATATTGTCATGTATAAAAAGACTCACCTGAGAAAAATATAAATATAGTCATTGGTGAGACCCTACATTGAACATACATTGCAAGTCAAGGCACCTGCTCTTGAAAAGTATATCATGAAGCATGAAAAAGTGCAGCGGCGACAAAAGACGTCACCAAAGAGGACCCAAAGAAAGGAATTTTCACTTAAAGCAACAAAAAGAGTTCTTTACAGTAAGAGTAATAAAGATGTAGAATCCACTACCCACAGACATAGTCCTATTAAATTCAATAGAAGCCTTTAAGTTTGGGCTTGACTACTTTTTAGCAAAAAAAGAATATAGGACAATAATGATTAGTTATGAATTGTTCGTCCAGTGAGAAATCAGATTGCCATTTTGAAGTCAAAAAGAAATCTTCCCCAATTTTGAGGCACAATTGAAAATCGTTTCAATGTGGGTGTTTGCCTTCTTTTGGACCAACAGCACAGATGAATTTGATAGAATTGTTTCTTTTTTCCCCATTAAAGTTTTTTTTACTAAAAGCTTTACAAAAGAAAAAACATAACGTATAAGCTATCTATAGTTTTTTGAGGATGCTGATTAGCTGTAAGTTAGTATAAGTCAATAAAAAAGTAACGTAATAGTAATGGCATAAAATGTTTCATTAGTACACTAAGGTACTATGCAAAGTATTTAAATTTACTCATAACCTAATATTTTTTCCATTACAACATATTACAACATACAAAGTATGTTGTGTGTTCTTGGCATGTAGCTCCCCATCTTGTGTTTTAACAGGCGGTATCTGCCTCTTCTTTTGTTCCTCATCATTCCAGCTTTGGTTTATTGCAGGGGTGTCCAACCTGTGGCCCTCCAGCTGCTGCAGGACTACATCTCCCATAATGCTCTTTCAGCTAAGGGCCTGGCTGATGAGTATGGGAGGTGTAGTCCTGCAGCAGCTGGAGGGCCGCAGGTTGGACACCCCTGGCTTATTGTGTGCACATCGTGACTTGGTGAATGTTGCAAAGACCCATTGGTGGCAACCTCTGAGTTATGGAAGCTTTCACAGTTGAGATTCGATACATATCTCTATATTGTGAGATCCTTAGGAAGCTAGATAAGTACATAAAACACACTTGGCAGCTATTATTTATTTCAATGGTGAATTGAATTTATTCCAAATTTTTCAGAACTCATATTTTTTAGAGTTAAAGACTAAGGAATGACCAAAAGTGTAAAAAATCTAGAGCGTTGACCTGAGAGAACCTTGTTGCTTTAACAATGGGATGAGATTATGACTTTAGGGTTCGTTCAAAGCAATCCATGGTCAATATTTTTTGGATCCTGTCTGTCCTACCAGTTACACTTCAAAGATCAGTAGTTAATAATCAGTAGTCTTCAGGAGTTTGGAAAACCTATTATGGAGGAATATTGTAAATAACGTAAATACTTTTTGAGAGAAATTCTAGAAACATTTTTTTTCAGATGAACAACTGATTTTGAAGCTTCAAAGTAAACTAATTTAAAAGGTTAAACCACAAAGTGCTTCTGGTTCCTAAAAAATACATCAGATGTCACAATAACTGGAAAAAAAACTGCCACATCAGACACACTCCACCTTCTCACTGAACCATAAACTTCTCCTTTGATTATAAACTCCCATTAATGTATTGTATTCATATAAAAGACAAGGAAATTGTCTGGAAAAATTAGTATGATAGACTAGAGAATAAAAGGGAACTATCGAATGTTGCCAAATTCTCAGCATGACAGCATACCATACCCAGCATGAGAATCGAGGGGCCAAATATCTACTTCTTCTCTTATTTTTGCCTGTTTGAATGGGTTAAAATATTTTATACATGTGTAAAACAAAGTATCCTTCTCTTTCCCCATTAGTGTTCCGTTATTTCTATTAACCCTTTCCCTTTTTCTCTTGATCGACCCTATTTGTTGTGTAGAAAGGAGGTTTCCATATTGTCGCCCCACCTTCCATGTGCCAGATGACCGAGCTATACATCCATAGCAGGATTACCCGATGTCTCCATAATTGTATAGTTCATTTTAGGTTAAGCCTCCGGGATCTGCCCAGAATGTGGCGCGTCTTGATTATTCCCATGGGGACAGAACAATAAGAACTTTCTGTACATTTTACTGAATTCTTTTGGTCGTTGATATATTTTAATCCAGCACCCAGGGCCCAAGTAAGCCCAAGATCTGAAAGCTGAGATAAATTGTTTGTTGTTGTTATCCGATGGAATATTGCGCCAAAGCGTGTTGACGCACCTAGGCCGGGGCGATCTGCCCCGGGAGCCAGAATGTCAACTGCTTTGAGGCCATCACTCTGGTGGTTCCCTCTAGGGCCACAGGGCCGGTTGGGGGATCATGGATTTCCCTCTAACCACCATACAATGAAGCTTAGCTCTGAAGCAGCACACACGACAAGGGAGCACTGAAACGGAGATCTGCGGGAACAGACCTCGCGCTCCCACCACGGGTCCACCAGGGTAAGAAGAAAAAGTGAGAAGAGGAAGAGATTGAAAGAAGGGGGAGATGGATAGATAGAAAGGGAACAAGCAACCATGTGTAAGAGCAAGTGTATGCATGGATGTTTCTATGTAAGGACGAGTGTGAATACGTGTGCGTGAAGGAGGTAGGTGTGTGTGAATGGGAGCAGCCAACGAGTCAGTGCTTCTAATGTCGGGGGTCATGTGACGCTGCGCCGTAGGATGTTTAGGTATAAGGGAAAGATAGAAGAGAAAGTTTTCCATTGTAGTGTTAGAAGAACAGGAAACCGGTCAAAACATCTGTTTAATATATAGTATGGTTGTCCTTGCATGGATAAAGGAGTCTCGGCTAGGGGAAATAAACAGCAGTCATCCTGAGGATTTGTAAAAGAATAATCAATAATAGTCAATAATAGTCAATAAACACATATTGATTCATATTTCAATGGTTACCTGTATAAACTGGACCCGTCACCAACACAGCTTTTAAATGGCAGACAGAGATATCCGTCTCGTCTCAAGATATGTGTTTCTTGATAAAAGTTATGGGTTATGGTATGTGGGCAGAATTCTACATAACTTATTACTTTTTTGCCCTAAGCTTAGCTCTTAGGGTACTAAAAATAACCAATTTCCAACAAGGGGAGGCCAGTTTATTTTGAGTTATTCCCCTGTCAGAAAGATTCTATTGCAACCAACTAATTGTAAATGATTCCAATAACAGTTAATTGTCCGGATGTGAAGATAGTTTTACTTGTCACCTGTATTCAAGCAGGGATTTTAGTTGGTATGCGCCAGTGTGAATCGCACCAATGTTCTAGATTAGTATACCCTGAGAATCTACCTCTTCACCCTGATACCCTGAGACTGGGGTAATCTGATTGAGATATACTCTAAGGATAAACCTTGAAAATCCCAGGTATATAATATATTGTATAATAATACAATTCTAGTGAATATATATATATCTTTGTACTTTAAAACGCTGCTGTTATTACACATTCATATTGCATATGTAAATATGAGCATATTCTGCATAATATTTAATAGCATCAGTTCCTCTGCATTTATATTATCAATACGATATAGATATGCAATTTACTATATCTTCTAGACGATGCACCATCCTCACCATATAATAATAACTCATTCTGAGACCTCATCTTTATTGTTTGATCGCATTATTATTAACTATGTTGTAATGATATTTATAATTTGATCTTGCAATAATATATTATGACATCATCTGCTCCTGTAAGAACAGTAAAATCATTTTTCACACAATCCTTATGAGATTGATAAAACTGCCACGCAGCGCCATCTACTGCACAGCATGAGAAAAAATGGAATTTACGGTAATACAGAAAATTACTTTTAATTTTTACATGAAAGTGCATTTAAATCACTTGTTTAGTGAGCACTTTGCAGCGTATCACTAATTTTTTTTCAAGCAGGGAATATTTGACCACAAATGGGGTTTAAAAAAGTTTTTCTCTTCAAACAGACGGGGACACGCTGTATCTGAATGCCAACAGGGGACCCGCTCTGGGAATGTCTTCGCAAAGTGGCTTCCAATTCCAATTGGAAGAATGTATTTGACATAATACTTGGTATAATTGGCATAATGTATTTTACATTAATATACTGATATCACATGTTCTTATTACCTTGGCAGTAACTATCAGGACTGGGGATGACTAAGTGGACTTGGCATCTCCGGTACAGAGCGCCGTGATATGTCGTCATATCCCCACGCACCACGTCTTAACGATTAATGAAGTCATACCAGATAACAGGTTTATATTGATAATGAGGGGGGAATGAGATAATAGAATGATACAAAATGACCAGACTAGGCAATTGACTGGTACAAGTCACATGCGGAAGTCGCATGTGGCAGAGGATGCTGAGGACATAGTTCCTCTAGGGTGCGATTCAGATGCAATTCCTCATTTCGCCACTGGAGGTGCTGTTGTGCACCAGTGTATACTATTTACATGCTGTGGTACAACAGGCAGACAATTTTTAATCTGCCGTCATACTTGTTTGATTATTACTTGGGAACATCGTGAACAACATTGAATGGCCTCCAAAGACAAGTGAAAGAAAAATCCCTACAGGTTGAACCCTTCGATTGCCAAGGTGGTGTACAGTGAAAATCACTCATATTACCCAAAAGTGCATTGGATGGACCTCACCTCCTTCACCTGGGGTTTAAGAGGTATTCAGATAGGCAGGGCACTTTTTTAAAATTTACTTAACCCCCTCCATCTCAAGGGGCAGGATATATAGAGAGACGCATGGAGATGGGATCCAGGTCTAGATAATAGAATTAACCTTTTAGCTTGGACCCAAATGAAGGACAACACTATTATAAAAAAGGATGTTATTGATACATTTCCAGATACAACCGATTTATATACTAACCATATGTTCCTCGTACATATCAGTTCCCCATGAACTTTATAAGACATTTATGTGTTCTTGTAAGAATAATGCACCCATCCTCTACAAACGGTTCATTTCATCAGGCGATGGTAAAATTCACCCATACTTAATAACTCATCACTTCTAACTTTTCTAAAAACCTATTACTGTTCTGAAAATGAATAGACAAAAATCCTCGAGACAAAACACGACAAAGGTGAAAACCCCAGAAGCTTTATCATTCTTTCTGCAGAATAGTTTTTTTTTTTATGTTACCGTGTAGTCTTTTAAAAAGAAAATATCCCTTTGAACTTCACACACACACACGGCTCCCGTAAATCCCTGTTATACTTATGAAATGATAAAAAGGAAGTTTGTTCTATTCGGCTTCAAGGCTTTCTTTTATCCTATGGACGCGGAGACGAGTTGTGTATTGAGTAGAATTAGAGGAGTAAAAAGAAAAAAAAAGACAATAACTTATTTGAAATGATGTCAGACTATTAAACGCGGTTGAGCAATATTCACACGATACTCTAAAATCACGGGTATAATACGCAGGTATAACATCACACTCTTGCGTGTAAGACACCAATGATTGATGACCTAAAATTTCACTAAGCAGTAGACAGAAATGTAAAATTATGAAAAAAAAATTTTTTTATATTAATTTGTGTGTGTGGTTACCTTATGAACTAGATGACCCCTCTCACTCTCTCTCTCTTACAGGTGGGTTATGATGATCACCTGCATCACTTTTCTTACCTTGAGGGGTCAATTTATCAAAATGGCCCAGTTTTTGAAGGAATTTAGACCCACGGCATGGTGCTGGATGTGTCTTTCCATGGGTGTCATGGTGTGGTTTCTGGTGGTGCAAAAATCTAGTTTGGTTTTCTTCCTATGTTCTAAGATGCAGCGAAAGGCGAGTGCAGAAGGTGGTGGGGACTTCCCCCATTAAAAGTATTGCTACTAATTTCTTTTTTTATGCTATAAACCATAGACCGTTTCATTTCTTCATCTTTAAATGTCTTTCCGGAATATCTATATCTATTTGAAGCTGTAGTCAAGTCTGGTTTTTATTCCCAGTTGAGAATTGGCCATTGCCAAATTGGTGTTGCAATTCCACAGTGTCAAGCTTAACGAGGACTTACTTGTAGACTGGATCCTTCCTGCGCTCATTTTATGAAGTTCCTACTGAATCACTTTTGGGGAAGGTGCATTCTGTATAGCACTAAGTATACCGATCCTAGAAGTACTTTTGGTTGCCATATTATAGGTCCATCTGGCTAAGCTTGCCCCATGAGACGAAGGTTGAAAACCCTCCCCTGCCAATTCCTATTATAAATACCCCTCTCATTATCTATTTATTGTCAGATTAATAGCATCACCTGTTTAGCCTCAGCTTTACAGGATGTTTGAAGAGTGAATTGATTGCAAAGCCGGTTATTAATGACACCTAAAGCTCGCTTTGGAATACACGCATTAGTGTTCTGAAGCCTCTTGATTACTTTATTGTTGCCGGAATCAGACATAGTGAGTATTAACGACTGTATCATCTCGGGCCGCGCAAAGTAATGGAATTGTTAACCTATCGATGGGCGCTGTAACTGAAGCTTTGACACTTCACAGTATAGATTTATCCCGCGGCTTAGAGAACGGATCAATCTGCAGATAACGTCTTTGATTTGAACATCTTTGATCTCATTTGTTCTAATGGGGTTTAGCCAGTGGTGAAAGTGTTCAGGAATCTGCAGGCAGGACTGACTACCTTCTATAATCAGGAACTGTATCCTCCGAATTTAAATTTGTTTCAAATGATGTCATACGATTATGCCTATGATTATGATTATGATGTCATACCTAAAATATGATGGCTAATTCATTGTGATTCTGTTATAAGCTTTAGGAAACCTTGGGTTATTCAGTTCGCATGTCATTTCCACCACCTAATCGGTGGCTTATCCTGGCATAGGTCAGCAGGCCCAGGGGAGCAGCAGTCCACCTGCTTTAAAACCAGGGGGCCAAGTTTCTCTCTTGGGCAATTAGGCCCGGGTATCCCGATGCTCAATGGTGACCCATTAACACTATGGAGGCCTCCATAGAGTGCATTAGAAGGCACTGTCTTTAGGATATGGAGCTCCAGGATATTCAACCAAGATGTAGACTGTGATGGGGAGGCTGAGCGCGCTGCCAACTACGGGCGATCAGGCTCACAGTAATGGCACCACTCAGCGTGCCGGTTAAAAGAGGTATTACCAACCTTCCCAACCAGCCAATTAACTCTATGGAGGGCTGTGTCAAGCTTTTTAGTTTCCTTCTATGCCATACATCCTTAAAAAGTGGTGGCATATGACCATACCTAGGAACTTTCAGGTTTTTTGCCAAAATTTCAGGGTGAAGGGGCAGATTCACTGGTTTGATCATATATAAGACTCACAATTGGTGCTTTAGCCCTTATTATGTTATGGTTGATATCCCTGCTTAAATGCAGGTGACTCAGTTAAGCGTATCTTTGAATGAAGACGAGACAAGGTTTCCATGAGGACTGGTATTAGAGCCATTTGGTTTGCATTTTTGGCCAATTACTTCATATACGGTTCAACTCATTTTGAAAGTTTCTAGGCATAGATATGACATCATATCCCGACAGTGGCGCCATTGCGTAGGCACCTTTAAATATCAAGGATAAAGTCTATCTCTCCGAATGCTTTCCTAACTCGCTTTCTTTCTAAAACTATTTTGAGAAATGTTTTTGTTTTTTAAATTGCAAAAGAACCTCAGCATATATTATGAACTCATTAAAATTCTTGTGTGATTTATCTCCTTTGATTACATCATAGAGGCTTTAGATGCATTAGTGGTTGGAAGAAAAGAATATTAGCCAATTTCAGGAAGTTTATACAAATACTCGCTCACACCGAGTTATTATATTTAACCATTTTTCTTTGCTGCCTGTTCTAATTTACTGAAAACTTTTTTTATATTGGCATTAATATCAATAGACAGATAGATAGATAGATAGATAGATAGATAGATAGAGAGAGAGAGAGAGATGATGGATAGATGGATGGATGGATGGATGGATAGATGGATAGAGAGATAGAGAGAGAGAGAGAGAGAGACAGATAGATTGATAGATAGATGCATAGGCAAATAGATAGATAGATAGATAGATAGATAGATAGATAGATAGATAGATAGAGGGAGATAGAGAGATAGCTAGAGAGAGAGAGATAGACAGATAGAGAGATAGATAGATAGATAGATAGATAGATAGATAGATAGATAGATAGATAGATAGATAGAGAGAGAGAGAGATAGCTAGAGGGAGATA
>VKOC01000006.1:2149421-2174175 GCA_009364415.1 Spea multiplicata
CTATATGCCGCTGTGCCCCATGATATGCCTTTTGATCCCTTATGTGCCACTCTGCCTCCAGAAATGCCTTATACCCCTATATGCCACTCTGGCATTTAGAGGGTTAAAAGGCATATTATGGGGAAGAGTGGCTTATAGGGAGGTTTAAGGCATTTCAGGAGGCAGAGTGGCGTATAGAGGGTTAAATAGGCATTTCTGGAGGCAGAGTGGCATTAAGGGGGTTAAAAGGCCCGCGGGCAGGCGGGGGGGGACAGGAGAATCCAGGTCCCCTGCAGCTGCGGGGGATCTGGATCTTAGTCTCATAGTCAGACCTATTTGAGGTCTGATTATAAGACAACCCCGATTTTAAGACGAGGGGTATTTTTCAGAGCATTTGCTCTGAAAAAAACCTCTTCTTATAATCGAGCAAATACAGTATTTATATATTATATATCGGTGATGTGAAGGGGAAACATAAATACAGAAATTGAGGAACGGAGGGATATAGGTCGGTAGAAAGAAAATGTTAAATTTGGATGATAAAATGTGGAAGAAAGGCTTAAAAGGAAAGGAATAAACATAACGTGTATAAATAATATCCGCTTGTGTTTTTAATATGCATTTACCCCATAGCCCCAAAAACATTGAGTTCAAACTGTTTTTGCAATGCTTTGTATGAAAACCCCAGCAACAAATGGCAAATTCGATTAAAAGCTATAAAAATCCTTAGTTATGTGTTGGCTTAAAGTGGCCCATAAGGCTTATCCAGGTTCAGGGGTTTAGCGTGAGTCCAAGGCATCTTGTAACACTTTCACAGTATTAACCCCTTTAATCTATGCCAAGAGACCATTCTATTCAACCACAAACTCAATATATTAACGACGTCTCTCCAATCCCTCTTAGAATCAGGAGCCGTGTGGCCATCCCATGGATGCTTAATTTCCCTCGTTGCGTTCATCGCTATCACTTCTTCTGGGAAGCTGTTCCACTTATCTACCACCCACTCCGTAAAGTAACACTTTCATTACATCTAAGCTTCTGAGCCTCTAGCTTTAGATGATGGCCCCTTAGACAATTTCTCCTCCTCTGAAATAAACTCCCCCCCTGTACTTTGTTAGACCCCTTTAAGTATTTAAATGTTTCTATCACATCCCCCCTCTCTTCGCTCCTCCAAGCCGGACGTACCGAGATCTCTGTATAATCGTATGGTCAGTACAGCAAATAAGAGAATTAAAATCAGGGCCACCACCATCTATTTGTATCTACTCTAATATTTGGTTGCCTTACTATAGAAGGAAGAAATTAACTAAGCCCGTGTAGGGTATGAATGAAATGTCATACAATAATTGCCTGCCACTGGAACACAGGAGTGTGGGTAGTGATAAGGGCCATGAACAAGCAGGAGTATGGGAGTACTAAATGGCCCATTGGGAACACAGGAGTGATGGGAGTGATGAAAGGGCCACTGGACACCACAGGAGTGATGGGAGTGAATAAAGGGCAATTAGAACACAGGAGTGATGGGAGTGATAAAGGGCCATTGGAACACGAGGAGTGATGGAAGTGATAAAGGCCTGGAACAACACGGATGAATGGGAGTGATAAAGGGCAATTAGAACCAGGAGTGAGATGGCGAGTCTGATAAAACGGCGCCATTGGCAACACAGAGTGATGGGAGTGATATAAGGGCCACTAGGGACACCGAGGAGTGATGGGAGTGATAAAGGGCCATTGGAACACAAGGGTAGTTGATGGAGGTGAATAGATAAAGGGCCATTGGAACACAGGAGTAATGGGAGTGATAAAGGGCGATTGGAACACAGGAGTGATGGGAGTGATAGAGGGCCTCTGTTGTAGCCGTTTCCAGCTACAATAGTCATTTACAACATTAACCCCCATGTTATTTTAATGGACAAAATTTACTTTTCGTTCAAAAACAAGGACATTTCTAAGTAACCCCGAAGTTTTGCAGTGTATATTTACAGTATATATATATATATACTGTTATAATTAATAATATATATGAATTATGATAAATAATAATGATATATAATTTTTTAGTTACTCCTTCAGAATTCATACAAACTTAGTCTACGTCATGTACAATGTAACAGAGAATCTCGCTCGGCGGAAGTTGTCTGCATTTTCCCTACGAGCAGAAGCATTGAGAAATAAACGTTTAACGTCGTCAATTCTGTCTATTTGTGTTGACAGCGAGATTAATTGTGCTTTTTTCTGGCAGAATGCACGCCCCGACATTGACGTGTCAACCCTTAGTCAGTAAGCCTTTATCCGCCTCCGGTAGCCCAACCTCGCTGGGGTGCACCATTCTTGTCAGAAAGCTTTAATTATGCTAATGTATTTACAAAACAAATTAGTACTCGCCATGGGAAAAAAAAAATAGAGTGGAAATGGGGTTTTTTTTTTTAGATAATGAAAAGAAAGAGGAAAGATTTCAGCCAATTGAATTTTTGTCCCCGTTTCACAGATCCGCGTAATCTGTTCTACTGTTTTAGACTTAAAATGTACCTGGCTCTTAATTTGTTTACCCATTTAATTTAGGCCCAAATCCGCACGTCGGGGACAAAAGCCTGTCATTGTCTTGTATCGCCACTTAAATTAAGGAGGACGTGTTTGCTAACAGATTACCTTATTCACCGCTTTTTTTTTCTTTTGCAATTGTTAGAAAAAGGCCCCAAAATAACCACACGGATAATTAAAAAAGCCCAGAGATGAACATTTTTGGTGGAACTCGATATCGAAGTTTAGATTGCTCGCCTGTTTTAAAACCTGTCTATGTAAATTTCCTCATGTGTCAGGGTTTTGTTCATGTGAGGTCCAGGAGGATTACTTAAAGATTTTTAACATTCTAAAAAAAAACCTGTTTCTTCAAACATTTTTTGTTAATTGGCTCTATATGGTCAGGAAGAGACTGGAAAACACTTACCGGCAACCTCTGACGAAGTAAATTTGCTTAAAGTATAGGTGAAGTTCTCCTGGGCAATCAATGGGGTGATTTACTAAGCTTTCAAAAGATACAGAGTGATAACTCCTACATGTTTCTACTTATTTAGAAGGGGATAAGGAAACTCCATAGTGGAACAATGGATATTTATGGCACTTAGTAAATGGCTTCTCTTGTGCGTGATTGACTTTCTTCAATACTCTGAAGTCTTTGATTGCTTTTATTGAGCCAACATAGAAAAATATTTGCATACGTTTTTGGGGAATTTGGTCCTTCTCTTTAGATGGCAAGGTGAGCAAGGAGGACCATGTCTGAACTCACAGTTACACTTGGGGTGGACTCCAAGACATCCCCAAAGGGTGAAATCATATACCAAAATGAGACCGACTCAACTGAGAATGAACAGCCGCTTAATAGCCTACCCTACAGTGCTTCCCTCCTCAGTGGTTTCTCACATTTTAACTCACTTGGGCAATTACAGAGGAAGAATCTCGTCCGCATATCAGGCTGATCATGCCCACACAAGAAGTCGAGAACCAAAATGTGAGACAAATTTCCTCTGTATGAGGAACAACAACCCCAGATATAAATTTTGGAAGACGTGGTCCTTGTCAGTGGGTTGCAGTTGGTATCTCTCTCTAGGCCCAAGTGAGCAGGGAAGTCCACATCTAGACTCACCTTTATACCTGTGGCAGACTCCAAGAGATCTCCAAAGGTGAAATCCCATTCCAAAAAGTTTGAGAACATCTCAGCTGAGAAAGGACAGACCCTGAATAGCCTGCCCTCAAGTTTTAGGACGTAGAGGGATACCAACCCCATCCCACTGGCAAGACCTATAAGGGCCAAAACCCACATCTTTGGTTGTTGGTTCCATTGTGCAGAGAACATTTTCCTCCCATTTTGGATCTCAACTTTTACTCTATAATGGCACAAGTGAGCTATAGGGCACAATAGGGAAGGCTATTAAGCAGCTGTTTGTTCAAAGTTGAGTTGGTCTCATTTTTTTGTATATCATTTCAACCCTGATATAAAACCTAAAAAATCAATGTTTTCTAGTCTAGCCTACCTTGCTTGCTTGTTACCCCTGTTCTACACGATTTCTATTTCCTATTATGTTAGTAAGCTTTAGTTTTTACCCCTGCCCTGTTAGCCTTGCGTTACCCTGCTATCTCTACCCATTCCCTGTTATTTGCCCCATTCTGCTTGTTCTACCCCTGCTCCATCTTTTCCGTATTTCCCCTTCCCTGTTATCCTCGCGCCTGTTCTGCCCCTGCCCCGTTAACCTCCCACTCTTCCACGCCTGTCCTGCTTGAAAATACCATTACACAACGAATGTATCTAATATTTTTGACCTTTTTTGTAGCCAATTTTTTTATTGGGAAAGTAGCGCAAATGTTATTTTAATGTAAATATAACTCAGCGTTCATCACTAATCTATAATATCTACAGGATCAAATCACACACAATGCCGTAAAATCACCACAAACTGTATTGAAATACTAAAACATACATTAAAGAAATAGCAGTTTTGAGCTAATGGCTCCATAAAATACCTGCTGATGCAGCAATATTGGTTTGCTAAATGACTATTTTTTTTTTCTTCATTCCTCATGGGCTGCTTTAATCCAATGTGATTGTATTAGAAATAAAGACAGGTTTTTCCTTACACACTAGAGGGTAATAAATTAATAAAAAGGTAATAACACGGTAACATAGTAATTTAAGTTGATGGAAGACATAAGTTCATTGAGTTCAAGATTGCTGTTGATCCATTAAGAAGGCAAAAGAAAACCCCCCACATTATAGGGATTTCCGATCGCTCCTCAAAATCTCACTAAACCAACAATAAATAACTTATCATGTCCTTATAACCAATTATACCCCTGCGTTTTCTTCTTTGCTAAAAAAAAAAACCCCACCTAGCCCATCTTTAAAGCTATCCATTGATAGCGCAACCTAGTGGATTCTACATCTTTATTGCTCTTACTGTAAAGATCCCTTTTTTTGCTGCTTTAGGTTAAAATTCCTAAATGGATGACCTCTTGTTCTTTGCTCAGTCCTATTCATCATCAGAGAACGGCTGGTATTGCCCCCCCCTTGGTCATTGTATAATGATCTCATCATATATCCATGTCCCTTACATATTGTTTCATAAATACTGCCTTGTTCTTTCTTCATGTTCTGGGAGTAAATAATATTGTATGGAGACCTGGGGCAGCTTTACATGTTCTGTACCAAACTCAGACACTGTACATGATATGCTGTCCGCTGCATAATGTGCCATGACATTATGTGACGCTGCAACGCAGACCATGATGTCACTGGTCCTCCAGAGTCACAACAGTTTTTCCATACCTGTACCATAGACCTGCCAACCACTAAATGAAACGATTGAAATGTCTCAGTCATTTAGAGATTGTATCTATTTTCTTGTAAGCAAGATAACACAGATACTGCATGTTGCTCTAATCAAGGTTTGCAACGGGTCAACTTCTGATGACATCATTTTTAAGGACAACGGACAAAAAAAAAGCTTATTTGAGAAGCTGGAATAGAGAGTGGAATCTCTTGCCTTACTCAGAATCAAAGCGCGATGTCTGTCTTCGCCTCCTGTCTGAGCTGTCGCCCGCGTTGGAAGCGCTGACCGAATACCTGTACAGAAAATAATTAGCATATTGAGATTGAAATTTGTCAGCAAATCAAAAGCCTTCACGCGCCATTTGCTCCGGATTGGCACCTCGGTATAATCATATCTGAACACCTTTCTTTTGATTATTATGACAACACTGCGGGCCGATCGTCTCTCATCCAGGAAAACCTGATGAAAATATGTGATGATTTCTTGAAACCAGAGAGGGAACCACTTACATTTTTTGAAGACGTTACCTTTGATGCTGGCATTAAACGCGTGGAATGCATCTCAATTAAGGAATGTTTAAAGTATCACTTAACCCCCTGTTAACGTTACCTGATCCTTAATGTAAGCAGCTGATACTGACTTTGAAATTCTCGGCGGAAGGTCAGAGGAACTCATGTTGGAGCGATCATGTGCGTGGAAGACCTGACGCGTTGACTTTCTACTGTATGTCGGGGAGACAGACCATAGCAGAAATACAAACATATATATAGTAAAAAAAATATGCCTAAAATTCCATACTTTCACTAAAAATATCTGTTTTACAGATTATACTAAATAGATATACACTACCATTAAAAAGTTTGGGGTCACTTCGAGATTTAGTTGTTTTTGAAAGAAAAGCAAACTTTGTCCATTAAAATAACATTAAATGGTTATTGTAGCTGGAAATGACTGATTTTTAATGGAATATCTTCATAGGCATACAGAGGCCCTTTATCACTCCCATCACTCCTGTGTTCCCCAATGGCCCTTTATCACTCCCATCACTCTGTGTCCCAACTGGCCCTTATATCACTCCCCATCACTCCTGAGGATTCCAATGCGCCCTTATATCACTCCCCAATAAATCTCCTGTTACAAATGGCCCTTTATCACTCGCCAAGGCCCTTGATCACTCCATAACTCCTGTGTCTCCAAGGCCCTTTATCATCTCCATCACCTCCTGTGTTCCAATTGCGTCCTTATCACTCGCCAATCACTCCTGGTTCAATGCCCTTTATTCACTTCCCATAACTCCTGTGTCTCCAATGGCCTTTATCCACTCCCATCACTCCTGGTGTTCAATGGCCCTTTATCACTCCCATCCACTCCTGTGTTCCAATGCGCTCCTTAATCACTCCAATCACTCCTGGTTCCAGAGGGCCCTTTTATCACTCCCATCACTCCTGTGTTCCAATGGCTCTTTATCACTCCCATCACTCCTGTGTTCCAATGGCACGTTGTGTTCACTGATCCAAGTTTAAGTTTAAAAGGTGAATTGATGATTTGAAAACTCTTTTGTTATTATGTTGTACACAGAAATGTCCTTGTTTTCCATGAAAACAGCTAAGCGACCCCAATTCTAGGTGGTTCAAAGAAAATTCTGTCCACTGAATATTAATCTCTAGAAAAGGCATGCCTTGTCTGCTGATACTTTGCTGAGCAAATACTCTATTATTTGCTTTTAAAAAAAAATTGCTAATTTATTAGCATTATATATGTCTATTTTTATGATTCTCCTGGTTTAAATTGTTAAAAAGAACTCTAAGTATATCTAATATATCTAAATAAGACTCCGCAATTGACAGGTCTATCCTTTCTACAAATATATTCTGAAATAAAGAGACACAAATGCTGTCAGACATAATGTTCTACCTTCTCTAATCAATCATGAAACAGTTCTCCATTAATTATGTTCTAACAAAACATTCATTTCAATGCACACTTGACTTTGCATGGAATTTTCTTTTTCTAGACCAGACAGAAGGACTGTTGGTGCAACTTCTTCTTCTTGTCTTAGAAAAGCTCCCACAGCTCCCTCTACTGGCACACAGGAGCAAGTGCAGCTTATTTGGAAGGGACATTAAATGACCTATATTTATCATACATTTCATTTATTTTTAGAAAGAACTGCGATACAGATGATAAGTGGCAGTGAAATAACTAAATGTGGTTTAATTTTGGTTCAATGATTATTATTTGCAAAGAGCTGTTTTTTTGGGCAGAGTGGTAAAAGCGATGCAGTCACCATAGCAACCAAATACACGTCCCTGCTGATTGTTTTTGCCAGTCTGCTTTGAGAGTTCCTTTGCGATGAGTGTTTTATTGTTTTGAAGAACACATTAAGAATAAAGTGGTTTTTAAATAACTCCATTGGATGCAATGGGTGAAAAAGAAAACTTTTTTAATTGATTCTTCTAAAAATACTGAAAGACCGGGAAAAAGGTGGAAATTAGGACCAATTAGACATATGATTGATTTATGACAATAAATTCTAACATGTCACACTGAGGGTCTGGACAGGTAGCCCCCGCATAGGGTGGGAACAAGATGTGGATCACGGGAACAACACTGCCTATAGCTAGGAACGACCCTAACTTTGGGGGACCCTCTTGGGCATTTGCCCACTGGATAAAGGCAACCTACTCATTCACAATTTTTTGTCTTTTGAGCATGAGGATCGGTCGAGGCTTGGCGTTCTCCTGCAAACAATTCTTCAAAGCCTCGATTTTATTTTGACTGCTCAATGACTTATATACCTTGGGGCTACAACTGGGGAACCGGAGGGACTCGAACCAGTCGATTTTATTTATGATGTCATATTCCAGAAGAAGTGATGGACAACTTTTTAACGTCAAAGGCCGCATTCCACTCGGCGGTTTTGCCAGTGGTCTGAATCCATCGGATCAAAGTTTTTTAAAGCAATAAAACATTTGGGCTTTCCATTCAAAATACTCACCTCTATGAATTCATCTCCTATCAGCTCAAAAAACACCTTCTATACAAATTCGCTCGGAAAAAATCTATATAATCACTGAATTTTAAAGAACCTAATTGTGACTTCAAGACTATAAATGTGCGGATTGAGATTTTTTCCCCGAATTACTATTGAGTGAGTGTAGGAAATATATTTAGTTTAATTTACAATGGATCCACCGGTGCTTTCAAAATGAAGCACAAAACTAGAATGAATGGTGAATCTGATCTTTGGCCAGAAAAGTAAACATTTTAAACAAAAAAAGCTATTTCTAATATAATAGCACGTTCAGAAATCTTTTTTTGATGACAGTTGAAAGAAAGCGGTATTATAAAAATACATCCCGGCGATGTCTGTTAAATACAATTGTTAACCTAAAAATACAAGAATTTGGATTGGAAGAAGGCAGCCTTTTGAGTCTGTAACTAATAAATTGCTCCACACCTTTGTCTACAGCCAACAAAAAAAAAAAAAAAGTCAAAAGACGACGTTTTTCCTCGCAAGAATGTACAAGTACCTTGAAAGCGGCGTGGCTTTTTACTCGCGATTCTCTGTATTTGTTCGTCGTTGGCATGTTACCCCTGCCATCTGCGCTACAGACTGTATCTTGACTTAGAATCAGATCAAAGCTGAAAGCTTGAAGAAAAAAAAAAAAAAGATACACAAACCGCAACGTGACAAATAGCGTGTTTTGTTTAACACAGCAAACAAGAAATGACTTTCATCAGCCCACGGAAAGACTCCCGTGTTTTTAACGCTAATTGTGTTGCAATAAAGCAACTTTTTTTCCATTCCCAATGAATCCATGGGAATGCAGAAAGTTAATCTTTAAATGACAGCGATGGTGAACTTTTGTCTTTTGTAGGGTTTACTTATTGAAACTCGTAGGATTCTCATTGTTTGAAAATACTTAAATAATGAGCACTTACCTTTTCATTATTTTTTTTTTATAAAATAAGAAGGAGGTGTAGCTATTAATCATTGTGGTTGACTTGGTGGATGACTTGGTGACCTCATACTGTGAAATCAATGACATCATGTCGCAGATGCAGTTGGATTTTCAGGCTGGATGCAGCCTATTGTAAGAGATTTGGACAACACTGAGAATGATTTTGATGCAACTACAGGCCAGTTTGGGCAACTACAGGCCAGTTAGTCTTACATCTGTAGTGGGGAAATTAATGGAAACGATGTTAAAGGAAAGGATTGTTGAACATCTGAAGTCACATGGGTTTCAAGATCAAAAACAACATCCTCAGGAAGATCTTGCCAAACAAATCTTAGTGATTTTTTTGATTGGGTGACTAAAGTAATTGATCGCGGTGGTGCAGTAGACATTGCGTATCTGGATTTCAGTAAGGCCTTTGACGCCGTCCCACATAGAAGACTTTTAAATAAACTGCAATCTCTGGGTTTAGATCCCAATGTTGTTGAATGGATCAGAAAACAGAGGGTTGTAGTCAATGGCGTATATTCAGAACAAGGTCTTGTTACCAGTGGGGTACCTCAGGGATCTGTCCTTGGACCCATTCTCTTTAATATTTTCATTAGTGATATTGCAGATGGTGTTGATGGAAAGGTATGTTTATTTGCTGACGACACAAACATTTGCAACAGGGTTGATGTTCCTGGAGGAAGAAGCCAAATGGCAAACGATCTAGGTAAGCTGGAAAAATGGTCAGAGCTGTGGCAATTGGCATTTAACGTGGATAAATGCATAGTAATGCACCTGGGGCATAAAAATCCAAGGGCAGAGTATAGAATATTTGGTACGGTCCTAACTCAACGAGCGAGGAAAGGGATTTAGGGGTAATTATTTCAGAATGCCGGGTTGTATAGCGAGAGGTATTAGCAGTAGAGAGAGGGCAGAGCTCGTGCCGTTGTACAGATTACTGGTGAGACCTCACTTGGAGTATTGTGTACAGTACTGGAGACCGGATCTCCAGAAGGATATAGAAATGTTGGAGAAAGTGCAGAGAAGGGCTACTAAAATGGTTTATGGATTACAGGATAAACCTTACCAGGACAGGTTAAAGGATCTTAACCTATATAACCTGGAAAAAAGACGTGACAGACGGGGGATATGATAGAAACATTTAAATACTTAAAGGCAATCAACAAGATAAAGGAAGAGAGTTTATTTAAAAGGAGAAAAACTACCATAAGCTAGAGGGGCAAAGGTTTAATGGGTACTCAGAAAATATTACTTTATACGGAAGGGTTAAGTGGATGCATGGAATAGCCTCCAGCAGAAGTGGTAGATGTTATACAGTAAAGTCATTTAAGCAAGCATGGGATAGGCATAAAGTCAAGCTAGATATAGGATAAGGGCATGTACTAAAGGAAAGAACTCAGAGGTTGGGCAGACTGGAAGTGGGCTACTGGTTCTTATCTGCCGTCACTTTCTATGTTTCTATGTTTCTATATGGGGAGGAAACTTAGCGGATTCGAGGAAAATATGGGGGAAAAAAAGGATTATAAAGAATTCAAAGGCTCAAATAATAAAAAATAAAAATAAAAGTTTTATAATTACATTAAAGTGGAGAATAGTCACACCTCACCTCCATGGCCTCAGGACACAGGATTGGTGACCCAGCACTTCCCCGCTGTCTCGTCTACCTTCGTTTGGGAAGCGGCAGACAAGCGACGTTACATGTATGTGAGTGACGTCACTTGCCATGTTTTTTTTCCAGACCTGGCTTGCTCCAATTAAGATGGCGTTTTGTCTCCCGATGCAGCTCGTCACTGGCCCTCTTCACATCTTCATCACAACCTTCCCTGTTCCACCTCTGCTCCAAGGTTCCAATGATCACGCTGATCGTTACACGGAGAAGCGACTCCTTAGGGATTGAGTAGATTCAGTTCATGTAAATAGAGAAGTTGCAAGCCTTGTCCATAGCCACTCGCTGGAAGTTGGTAGTCGGGTTCTCTTTTAAGAATAGATAAGTTGCTAAATTGGCCCAAGCAACTCAATAGTCGACTTGATACAACTAGAACCTTTGTGAATAAAGAAGAGAAAAAATAGTCAACCAGGCCATTTACAACAAGAGAAAAATGTTCTTCCAAATCTTTTACATTTTGCAACGCGTGCTAATTTTAGTAATTAGAGCATGGAATATTATCAATCATTGACGTGTTTCAGAAATTTGGTACAAGGACCCCATATTCATTCGCCACGTGACGTGAACATTATTTTTTCAGTCCTCGTACTGGAATTTTACGCCATTTAAAAAATACACTTTTGCAAAATGATATTCATTTATTATCATCATTTTTTTTGGCCATCCGTGTAATTATTTTGGAGATATTTAGTTTAAACGTTAACCTTGTAGAAGATGAGGCCTTTGTTTCAGATAGACAGACTCCTTATCACCTGATCCATTTCCTGTCTCTCTTTTGCTCCGCCTCCATACAAAGACTGCCTGAACCAATCAACAACAAGCAGCAACGAGAGAGATAACTTAGTGCAGAGGAATATTCCCGCAGATTCTGATACTTTTCGACCCGTTATACACACAAGGCAGAATTTTAAAATAGAGGTAAATAGAAATGTAAGGCAGATACGGCCCATTCGGCCCAGATAGTCTTCCCAATTTCCCTGATCATGTCTGAGACTCAGGATACTGTCATGCCGATCCCATGCATGTTTAAATTTCCTCACTGTATTAGCCTCTACCACCTCTGATGGTGGAATGTTCCATTTATCTACCACCTTATATGTTAGTTATTTTAACCTGCTACAATGGTTTATTTAGTTATAAACCATTAAATGTAGGATTTTGAAAAAAGTGACAGATCTGCTTTAAATTCACATTAATAACCCATTCAGGTTAAGTTCCTTTGTTGTCTTTACCCTTAGCAACACAGTTTAACATGTAATCTGCCTTTCGGTAATTGTGTCCTATCATCCTATTAGTCCTCTCTTGTAGATAACATTGTTTTTTGCACTTTTGTCCCCTCTTCTACCTTATCTAAACTGCCGAACCTTTTGTTGATCAATGTTGTTTATATGCTTAGGTCAGAATGACATCATTCTTACCTTATCTGAACTTTTACAAAACATGTCATTCCTCAATGGCAGCAGCGTGCCCCAGTTAATAAGGGGTTAATTCTTAAGAAACGTTGTATATATTTAGTTTTGTATATATTTAGTTGTCTAAGTTAATAAAATTATTGTATTAGGAGTACCTGTTCAGAAAACAATATGGCTGCTTGAATGTGAAATAACCCCTTACTTTTAAAATAGGTCCCAAATAATTGCTTTGATGGATAAACAAGGGCGATTGGTGGCAATTAATGATTTTAGTTATGAAAAAAAGCTTTAAATGTGACAATTCCCCTTTAATTAGCTAAACATTATTCTGGCATAAATTAGATTTATCTGATGATTTTCACAAATATGCATATTCACTACTGTTCAAAAGTTTGGGGTCACTCAGCTGTTTTCATGGAAAACAAGGACATTTCTGGCTGTAACATAATTGCAAAAGGGTTTTCTAACCATCATACAATTAGCCTTTTACACTTAAACTTGGATCAGAGAACACAAGGCGCCATTGGGACACAGGAGTGATGGGAGTGATAAAGGGCCATTGGAACACGGAGTGATGGGAGTGATAAAGGGCCATTGGAACCCAGGAGTGATGGGAGTGATAAAGGGTCATTGGAACACAGGAGTGATGGGAGTAACGGGCCACTGGAACACAGGAGTGATGGGAGTGATAAAGGCCTCTGTACACCTATGAAGAGATCAGCCGTTTCCAGCTACAATAGTCATTTACAACATTCTGCGCTGGATTTCTGATCCGTTTCATGTAATTTTAGTGAAAAAAATTCTGTTAAAAACAAGGAAATTTCTAAGTGACCCCAGACCTTTGAACTGTAGTGAATATACTTAAACGTGCTCTTCCACTAATTAAAAAAATAGTTAATTTAATTTAAAAAAATAAGTTCCTACAGCAACAAGTTCCCTGCCTTTGTGTCACATGACAATTAAGCAATCCCTGAAGAAAAATATTTTTTCCCAAAATTGACATGATTATAGAATTATTTCTGCTTTGGGCAGTACGGGGAGAGATGTATCTAGTGCTGTGTTTATTTAAAACGAAAGAAAAATTTAAGAAAATACATTAGAAACATAAAATAATATATATAAAGAATATGTTAAAAATATCCCTGATATCCCTACTTAATCCTCCCTGACATTTTAGTCATTAATATCACTTAATATTTACAATTTAAAATTCACTTTATCCAACAGATAACAGAAAACATTACCCCCTTTTTATTTAAAATCTCTGAGACTTTTAATGATTTTTTTTAGATTAATTGTAGTTATGTGGTTATTGAAAGCCTTTGCATATATAAATACACATTTAGAGACCCTGGCCATGCAATCACCCAAATAAATCCAATTTCGAAGCCTGCTGGATAAATCGGGACACTCTGTCCATGGTACTGAATAAAATAAACATGATCGGGATATCTCAATAAAAAGTTTTCTTAGACAATCTTTCAGCTCCTCAACACTTCTATTAACATTAGCAATTGCAACACGCCTAATATTTATTATTAATATTATTATTCCTATTTTTATTTATATAGCGTCATCATATGCCGCAGCTCTGTACAATAGGTAAACAGGACTTAAGCAGTGCATCACATACCAACTCACAGAAAGAAAAAGGTAAGGAGAGTCTTGCTCAAAGAGCTGACAATTAGATTTATATCCATAAAGTCATGTGTTTTGGTCATGGGCCAAATTCATTATTTTTCACATACAAACGAGACTCGTTCTTTTCCCCAACAGCTGCTCTACCCTCCTAATACATTCTTCATGTTCTTCACCATGACACCATTTCTGGACCCCACTGGACCCCGTCCGTGTCAACGGCTCTCTAGCGAACAATTTAAAAGCGATGGAGCCAAGTTATGGCTAAATTCACACGACTTCAAACTTAACACAGTGACTTTTCCACTCCATCCAATAAAATTCCACTTTTTTCCAGGGAGGATAGATAATTTATTTGCTTTTCGATACATTGTTACCTTAAAAGTCACATAGTGGCCCTGTATACTATATCTGTAATATATATATAAACAGTATGCTTACACCCGGTCTACCAAACCATTTTTAACATATATTTCATGGCGGATGGTACACTGGGTTCCTTGGAATATAAGAAAGTTTAATGTAATGGGACAATAGTATTTTGTTAAAGATGTGATGGTTTCCTCCTTCGCTGGGTTAGAAGCTACTCTCAGTAACAGGGGTTCCAGTATAAGATGTTTTATATCTGTTAGGAATCTATTTCATAGGCAATATATACAGTATATTAACCCCTTAAGGACAACGGTTGTCCTTAAACCCATGACATGGACAGGTTTTGTTGTGAAGGGGTTAATAGGATCTGGGCACAGAGAGCAATCATTGTGTTCTGTCTGTGAATAAGTACCGGTGTTTAAGTAGCAGTTTTTTATTTGGGCCGCGCAGGGTAGATTTGGTTGTTCCAGCGCATTAAACTGCCTGTTTACAGCACAGAAACAAATACTTTGCCTGAAAAAGAATGCTGGGTGGTATAGAGAAGATAAGTTATGTAGACAGTGATTTTTAGCCATATCTTAATCCTAGTTAAATAAAAAATCCTTAAACGGCGTTCAGGATTTGCAGCATTCTACCCCATCTCATACCTCCCAACATTTCAAATACCCCAAGAGGAGCAATTTTAGGGAGTGCGATTAGAGGTGGGGTAAGGCTTTTTACGTGACTTTGTGACCTGTCTATTCCCACTAACAGAGTCAGACAATTTATTTTATTTACACATTGTCATTTACAAACACATTTACTGTTATTTAAATACACATTGTTACTTTAGGTAGAACCCTGTATCCCGCTCATACCCCGCAAACATTCTGAGCGCCTAGAAAAGAGGGGCATCAAGAAAGGAAAGAGAGGGTCGGAGAATGGGGTCCAAACGTTACTACCCCCACCTCCAACGCAGGGACAGTTTGGAGCTATGGTTTCAAACTCTGGTCCTGATCATATGCACAGAAGAGCTATATTCTCTGCAGTAAAGGGAGCGAGGGGCAATTGTCTGTGTTCTGCGGGGCAGTTAGCTTTAGCCCTGTCTGCTAGGTACATTCGATCTATCTGATACGCTGCTGGGGCTGTATACAGGGCTCTGTGCTACCCCCAGGGCATGCATTGTCTGTTACACACCATGCTCAGGGAGTAGAGCTGCCCCTCCCCCCCACCGTGTTTACCGTTTCCATAGCAACAGTCCCTGCTCAGCCTGCCGCTGCAGACTCAGGTTAGTGTGAGAAGACATTTGGGGTGCGGGGTTATATGTTCCCTCTAAATCTATTTGCTCCCTCCATGTGCGGGGGGGGGGTGGTCATTGCTCGGCTTCCGGCACAGGAAGGGTTAAACCATTAAAGACTGGGCTCGGCATTTGGTGGCTGCAGAGGGGGGGCTTGAAATGAAATTGTATTTACGCCTTCCAGAGAATATGGAATCAATAAACTCAGGAGACGTAAAATAAAAGTGTCCGTATTTGTCGAAAGTAAAAAGTTGTATTTTTCACGGGTTTCACATTGTATCCTCTGCTTTGGGAGGGTAACATTTCTATAACCTGTCTGTCCGTCTGTCTGTCTGCCCGGCCATTAAGCCTTTTAAAAACAAACAAGTAAACGTCAAAATAACAGGAAGAATGAGAATTCTACTGGAACCGTTAATATAAACTTTAATTGTTTGCTTTAGGTTATTTTAGCAAAGCGTTGGGTGCTCTCAATATTTTCTGCCCTCTTTAAACCGTGGTAATTAAATGTATTTATGAAAGGCACACTCCAGCCATCATATGCATTTCATTCCAAATGATCAGAAATCTAATCCGGCCCCAGAGGACTGATTGCGATTTTAGGAGATTGGGCACCCGGTGTGCCGCTGATCGGTAGACTGGTAACAAAGGAGATCCTCGATCTCCCCAACCCGGCCAATTTGGAGGTTGTGCCGAGCCAGCGTAGCCTCCATAAACTGCTTTTAAAGGAGCTGTGCACCTTTAAGTCACGGACCTCTGCGATATGACATCATATCACGACACACTGCAGTGAGGACGATGTCAGACCCAAGGTAAACACGTCTCTGCACATGATAGCTGAATCTCTATGTATTCCAGTCTCCGTCCCCCCAGCAGCTCGGCTCGCGGGGGGACAGTTCGGACGAACGCATTACCATTGCTCACCCTTCCGCACGCTCGCCTCTCGTCAGATTTCTAGAGGGTCTAAAGTGACCACCACCCCCCACCCCACGCATAAAGCTCTCATACTTTTACCCTTTTTTTCATAATTTACTTTTCTTTTACTCTTGGTTCTGCCTTTGTCATTGTTTGAAAGTAACCCGGTCACATTTAATGCACGTAAAACATCTCGTTAATCATTCACCGAAGAACAAAGCAGGTTTGCGTTGTGTCATATTTCGTCTCTCTGAAGGTTTGCCGAAGAATGGATGGTCATTTAAGTTCAAGGCCGGCCAGACCCCGAGTTACAGCCACAGAAGTACCAAAAGCTGCAAAGGTAAATGACTTTTACGTATATTAACGGCCATTCACTTTTATGATCCGCGTTCTCCGATAAAAGGAGTTGCGTCACAAGGAATGTTTTTTTTTTGGATGTCCAGAGCCAAAGAGCGTATCAGATATTAGAGAAAACATGCAATAACTATCTTTGGATGCACATTGACTTTTATTGTTCTGTTAGCGGCCTTGGACATTGGAGTGATAAGTTAGAAAATACCCTGCTTGTTTTCTCCTGCTTTCACCGGAGCATTGACAATACCAATTTCTCTCCTATGACATCACACTGTGACATGAGATGCCCATATGATGTCACAAGACATCACATGCTATATACATCATAACACGCCTGACGTCAGAAACAAAGTTTTAATGTTTTTGTTTTTTCCGGGGAGGAAGGAAGAAAATTCCCACTTTTTTTTTATTATTAGGGTATTTGGAAAATTTTTCAACCAGCTTTATTAATAAAACACATCACAGCTTCCACTGACCACTGCAACGGTGCTATATAATAAAAAAAAATGCGTACTGAACAAGTCTTTTTTCACTTTGTTCAAGATAAGCTCAAAAATGCCGTAGCGTGCGTGAAAAGAGATGTGAATGCGTTTGCCCATCATTGGGGTTCCGAAGACCAGTAACATTTTTTTATTTATAAGGAAGATAATTATTTAATTATCTAAACGCATTAATTCATTTTTAGAGAGAATATGTGCGTTCCGTTAATAAAACAGGAACGGTCATTTTTAGAGCTTTTCCAATAACGAAATTAATTCATGAAAGCTACCTATAGATTATGCTTTACTGTATAGGAGGTAAATGTTTAGGAGGTATTTACTTCTATGAATTTGACTATGGCATAAGGTGGCCAGGCCAGCATTAACTCATCAATTTCACGAAGGCCGCCAGAGCCAATCAACAGCAATCAGCAACTTATCGATAGGGGAGAGGTGGGTTAATAAGGAGGAATAATCATACAGATGCTGTGAACAGGGGGTAAAGGCGGCTGCTCCCATGATATAAGCACATAATGGCTTTTTAGTACCTTTAAATTTCCTTTTTTCATCTGTAAACACCGTGGGTTTATGTAGTGAATAGAATAAAAAATATACAATTTGAAAATAATGACGGATTTGATTAAATATTGGCTTTTAGCTAACATTGGGTTTTGTTGTCCTTTTAGTAATAATTTTTCAGCACTTTACTAAACTTTGTAAGCTATAGGTTTCTGGTCACCATACGTTGTGAATAAACGATAATTTTTTGTTATAACCCATCTTTCTGTAGGGGGCTTCTTATAAGCAAGGACCACTTATACTCACCGCAGTGGCGTTACAAGACCACATCTTGCAGAACCTTCAGCTACGGAACCTTTCTTTAAGTGATCCATTTCATGCAGCGAAACCGGGGGGAGAGATTAACCATCGCCCTATCAAGAGAAAAGGGGTCAAGCCCATTATAGATACTGGAATCAGAAGGAAGGCTACCACCAAGCCTAAAGTGGCTAGCGCCGAGGAAGAATATATCCTGGATCCTTCTCCTCCGCCGCTAACTCTAGGCAAGTGATGATTTTATCAATTTTCGATTCAGAATACAGGTTTATTCTTGATATAATGACATTAAAAATGCGCCATATTGGCGGAATAACAGTAGTGATTTTGCGGCATATTCACGAAAGCGGGATTTCTTAAAGAGAGTTACAATTTTACTTTTTTGACATCATAATGAATCGTGAGCAGTGAGCTTGTGATGCGAGCGCGGTTGGCCCTATATGATGGATAGTTCAGTCCGTGAGACTATGTGTTTGAGCTAAGCGGCATGCAGAGCCATTACTTGCTGGCGTTGGCCCCCGCGGTAATGCATGCTGTTCATATTCAAGATCTCCGCTATTGTAATAGTGCTACTGAATACACAAATGTAATGGAGGTGTAAAAGGAGCAGAAGGATGCCCACTACATACGGGGGGGGCATTATGGTGGGATACGACAGTTGAAGTAGAGAGCACGAGAGCTGAAGAGTCCTAAGACTACATTTAATGTTAGAGCTTCGTAATTGAGGATAACGGTACGGATTTTAACAGTGAATCAGGGTAACTTTCATAATCTCGATCGTCAAAGTCAAATGGATTTGGTCGCGATCTCCGGGGGCAAACTGGCCAAGTCGCTCAAGCAAAGGATGAGACGGTGGCTTTTGGTGAAGCTTTTTGAATTCATCATCCAAAGCTGTAAGATTTCTTGATATGCCCTGACTTGGTTTTGCTTATAGACGCCTGGTACAGCCTAGATAATGGTCAGCTCTATAGAAATGCACAGCTCCTAATAGACCCGAATCGACTCATGGGAATTAATCTCTAAATATGAGGAATGTTGTATTGAAGATAAAATATCCGTGTCAAACCATGCATAGTGGAAGATGATCCAACCGACGTCATATATATTGGTCTTCATTAGAGAAAAATGAATGGAAATGATGGGAAAATCACCATAACAGACAGCCACCCCCTGAAGTATCCGCTGTATTACAAGGCTCGGTGACACGTAACAAAAAGTGCAGTTCTTTTCTGAGAATGGATAATCCGAGGATTCCGCTAAATATGTGAAAAGAAGAGTCCTAGAAAAAAAAAATCTCATGCTGTTTTCTAATGGAGATTTAACGAATGTGGAAGAACACAAAAAAAAAAATGGAGCGCACAGCTTTGTGGCTCAGTCACACTCTGGGATAAAACTCGCCTGGATAATCTCCATAAAGACTTGTTGACACGAGTGTGGGGTCTGTGTGTGGGAGCTTCATAATCCTCTTTGCCAAACGAAATGAGGTCCTCTGTATGCCTGGCCTCCTCTCGACGGGATCTAATAAAATCCAAGATAAATAATAACTCTTTAAAATTAATTACTTTCACATCCCTGAAAACACACACCGAATGTGTTCTGGGGTTTTTTTCCCCATTTTTTTTCTGTTTTAACTTATTTTTCTGCTTAATCGTCTTCAGTAGACTTTTTTTTTTCTTTTTTTATTCTTGTGTCTTTTTGTATTTTTCTTACGGAGCCCAGGAGGCCAGGATTAATTACATAGTTACTAGAAGACCCAGACGGCAATGTTGTAGGCACATTAGGTCAAAGAAAATACACAGAAAGGGGAGAGCACAATCTAAAAAGCACAACGGGCATACAAATTCAGATTCCCGGGTCGCTGATAGAATAATAATGACCAATCAATACACAAAACGAAGCAAGAATTGAGCGCATTCCCAGAAAATACTATTAAAAAAAACTATCTATCTAAGGCATAAATATTGGGGATTCCGTCACACTATATGGCCGTATATTGCTTATCCTACAACTACGTCAAAGTTTGGCCATATAGTGTGACGGAATTCCCAATACTTATGCCTTAGATATATATAGGTGTTTTTTGAATAGTTGTTGCTGAGTTCTTGATTTGTTTTGTGTCCTTATCGGGCATTTTTATTCTAGCGGCAACCCAGGAATCTGTATATGTATGCCTTTTATGCTATTTAGGTTGTGCGCCCCCCTATTTTGTATATATATATATATATATTATATATATATATATATATATATATGTGAAATGTCATCTTTAGGAAAACATTTTATTAATATATATGACTTATATGTCATGTTCTATGTGTAGAACATCATTATAATGTTTAATTGGCATTGTTTGCAGCTCAGAAGTTGGGAATTGTTGAGGGTCCTTCAAAGCCCCTCACTGCCGACGAATGGATAAAAGTGAAACAAAGGTCTATTGACCAAGGAGACTCATCCCAGCCATGTGTGATCTGCAAAGAAGATTTCCAGCTCCATCCACAGGTATCTTTGTTTTGCTATATTAAGTATAAAGTAGGACCATGAGGGACGCTACCGAGGCTTTGCTAATTAGTATCAGCTCTCCATAACGTAAATCGGCCGTTTACAACCCAAACCGACCCATTATGCAGCGGTATGATCAGCCCCAGGTAAATTGGTACAGGGACTCCTGTCCGACCCCAGGCCTAGGCCAGAACGCGCCATTATTAACAAAGTTCTAGAGCGTGTAACCCTCAGATCGGAGCAGAGCTAATTTTTTTTGTTTTTTTTGTTTGTTTTGTAGGTGCTGCTTTCATGCTCTCATGTATTTCACTTGGTAAGATGAATGTTTTAATCGTATAGATACATTTACCATGAAACAGACCGCAGTATAGATAAATAGCATGTGCTACAATCAACTAGTTTCAAACCGCTCAGAAGTATATATATATATATATATATATACCACTTTTTACGTCACTTTGATGTGCTGTGAACATTTTGTGAGCGTTTTGTGAGTGTCGACTTTTCGGCTTTTTCTGTTCTTGTATAAAATTATGCCAAAAAGACATGAAAGCATAATACAATCGAGGGGTTGAAATAGCGCCACTTTTTATATGAGTTCTTTCAAGGATAACACCTTCTGTAGCAAGAAATAAACTTTTTTAAATATTCCAAAACTGGGTATTTCTTGTAATTGGTCTTTGAAAGGCGATTTATTGGTATTTTCAGAAAAATCACATAAGAAATGTTATGGCTTCTTAATTTTCCCAGGGGAAACTAGTATAATATTCCTTTTGATAGGGTTATGAGCATTTACCAAAACATCATGTGCTCAACACCTACTGACGTCACATGGAAATTCTGATTATTTAGAAGTTTGAGAATAAAGACACATAGCTCTTAACGCTGATTTTTAGCTAAATAACTTCATTTTTGACAGACGTGCCTACAGGCGTTTGAAAGGTTTACCGGTAGGAAGACGTGTCCGATGTGCAGGAAGGATCGCTATCAAACCAGAGTCATACATGATGGAGCTCGACTTTTCAAGGCAAAATGTGCCACCAGGTAAAGTGTTCTTCTATAACTATAAAAAAATGTAAATAGTGTCCAGTAAAAAAGCTACTTTGCCTAAACCCCAAAACCCCAGCAGAGACGGGATGGCCTCACTTGGGCGGCCCATCTATGGACAGGCGCCCCACCTATGGAGGTATGGCTCAGTGGGCTCTTGGCACCTGGGATTGAAGATCCTGTGCCACGCGGACATCATATCCAATTCTGGAAGCAGAAAGGGGGTCACAGGAGATTACATATTTTGTGGCACGTGGAGCAGCTGACCCTCTTGCCCCATGGATGTTACCACCCTGTTATGTTGCCCTCGGTACTAGCACAACAACACAATGTGTAGGCTGCTCTAAAGACAGGGTCGGGTTCTTCATAAGGCGAGCGGGTCTGCGTGTGTTAGAATGTGCGTGTTTAGTGTTTGTGTGTGTTAGTGACGGTGGAGGTATTTGGTTTAACATTACAACATAGTAATTTAGCTTTAAAACTCCATCAACTTCAACATTTCTATTTGATCCAAAAGAAGGCAATTAAGCTTTTTTTTTTACATTTTGGCATTTGGAGGAAAAAAAATCCTTCTTAACTCCAGCAATCAGATTTCTCCTTGGATCAAGAAGCTCTAAATATAAATGTTTATTCTATGATTTATACCCCTGTATGTTCTCCTTTTACCCTTTTGAAGGCGTCCGTCGTATCTGATGGAACCTCCTCTCTCGGCAGTGGATTCCGTACCTTTACTGCCCTCACTGTAAAGAATGCCCCCCTTTGTTGTATATGAAATCTTCACTCTTCCCATCTCAGACGAAAACCTCTTGTCCTTTGTACATTTTTGTTAACAAACAGGCCGCTTTATAGATCGGCCCCCCACATATCTATACAACCTGATACAACGTGATTCTATTAGCTCTAAGAGGCTGTTTTTCAGGCGTATATAGATGTGTAAAGAGTTACGAAGCTGAGATCTGTGGCAAAAGGTGGCAGAACTGGTATATGAATGGATGCCCTGTTCTGATGTCCCATCCGTACAAAAGGCTGTCAGAACAAATCAGGTGCCAGTACCAGACGGGGAGGAAGAAGGGGAAAGTTGCATTAATATGGAGGAGCAACGTAGATTTTTAATACATGTTAATTGTTTTAGTAAAAACACCATTACATAAATGTATTTATTGAATGAGCGATGTTATAGAACGTACAGGCTTAGCACTATGACTTTTCATTTTGTATAGGATACAAGCATGCTGGAGGGGATACATTGTCAGAAAATGGTACAGAAACCTAAGACAAACAGTACCTCCAAATGACCCAAAATTAAGGAAAAGGTTCTTTGAAGAAAAGGTATGTGATAAAGTCAGCTGAGTTTCTGTTCTTTTGGCATAGATTTATGGATTTCCAGAAAGACCATAAATGTTGAGACATCCATAACATCTTTGAACTTTGACTCATCGAGGCCCGTTTCATTTGCTATCGATTGCACTTAAAAGCAGTAAATGTCTGTGGAGTCACGGGCCGGCCCCGCGGCGATATACAGGGTCAGTCCGGCTAATAACTTTATTATGTTCTTTCGGAGGGAATGGATGTCGGTGGACATGTTGGTGGTTACGTCAACAAAAAGAGAATCTTAAGCCAACCATAAGAAGAGTAATCAGCAGTTTGCCAATTTGCCATGGTTTTTCTTACTATGTTTAAATCACCTTCTTTGTTTAAATCATACAATTATACCTAGAAGTCACGGCCAGTAGAATGGGTTCCATTAGACATGCCTGTCCTTCGTTCATTACTTCTCAGGGTTCTACAGACTCCGTTGGGGGTTTTCATGTACAAAGTACCAGGGTACTGGAAGCCTAATGGGAATTTTCCTAAAAATAAATAAATAATGCTTTTCTTTGAGCCGTTTGACCTTTTTTTTTTATAATTCCATTGATATTGATCTCCAGATCACATGTAGCTAGCAGGTGGATCCTCTGTGGTTCTTGATCTACAACCCCCAAGATCCGCAGTTGTCAGTAGGCAGGCTGGCTTGTCTGCTTGTAGGCAACCCCTTGTATCCACACCATTGTGCTTGGAATATATTTACCGTCATGCCTTTCGCGTGTATCTTGAATGTCCATTTTATCTCTATTACTATAAAGTTACTTAATACTGACGTCGACCCAATCATCTGCAATGCTATCTGTTACCCCTGTGCTAATACCCCACCTCTAAGGCTCTCTTAGCATATGAAGGGGCATTGCTAATTTTATACAAGATATATTTAAAGGGGCTGAAAACACTGTATGTTTTCCTCCATACCTGATACTGATGCTCGATTTTCTTCATTTTTGAGACTTCTGTCCTCTTGGCCGACCCCCTTTCCTCGTCTTTCGACACGTGACTCATTTAGGGTCATGATGGGGTGCTGCTCGGCGAAATGTGTATGTGTCCTGGAAAACATGGCTGAACACGATCACCGCCATCATCATTGCGTCTAAAAAAAAGGTCCAATTAGACCGTGAGCTTCAATGTCTGTAGACGAGGTCCACCGTGGCCTGTTAGGCAGGTAGTTTACAATACCTTTCACCATATTAATACCCACACACCTTCCTTATAACATAACGTAGAGGTATAGGGCCTGAGCAGTGGCCCTTATAAACACGAGCTCCGTTCCTGTGAAGTTTAATGTGTCAAACGTTTCCGCTATGCCAGCCGCAAGACTTAAAAACGAAAATCTGTTTTTCTTGGGGTTTTTGTTTCTTTTTTTCTTTTTTTTTTTAATAATCATGTCATTACTTAAGTAGCGGTTATGTTTTTCATTAACCGGTGCTTTTAAAAAGGCAGTCACATAACATGTCACATGTTTTATTATCTGGTGCTTATTAAGCATTTTATCCGGTGTTTTATCGGATGCTTTTAAATGAAGCTTTGCATTTACTGTGCAGTTGCCTTTATTATAAACACCCATTAAAATGCCCTTTAAGTATCCAACAGCGCAAGAATTAACAAATACTTTAAGCAACAGAACCT
>VKOC01000006.1:2174275-2194734 GCA_009364415.1 Spea multiplicata
TTTTTCTTGGTGTTCCAAGAGCGTTGATTTCTGAGGCCAGCATATTCCACGCGGCATTTATCTGTAAACGTAATCTTATTATTCTTGCTTTTTTATTTTTTTTTTATTTTTTTTTCTCCCAGAGGCCAGGCATTGGGGATGCTTCCCTCTTCACTTTTGGCTTTGCAGGAGCTGCAATGGAAATCATTTTAATATTGTATCCTTTGAAACCTATGTTGATTTATATTTCAGAAAATAACACACTTGTAATTTGAGGACCAGTTCTGTTCTATAATGTAAATATATATATGATAATATATATATACTATAATATATAATATCTACGATTGCATCAATTGCTTACCTCTCTTTATTTAAAAAACTTATATTTATATTATTATTATATATATATATATATAACGTAAATGGGTGAAGCCATATTAGTCACTTGTTTTAAGTTCTAACCTTTATCATGTTGATCAGTATTGCTTCGGACCTGATGAAGGGAGGATAACTCTCGAAAGCTTGTCTTTTAAAAATTATGTTAGTCCAATAAAAAAAGGGTATCACCGCATACTGAAAAAAGGGTATCACCGCATACTCTGCAATACTCTGACATTTTATATATATATTATAAGCATGATTCTTCATAGTAAAAGAATTAAGACAAATCACCAACAAAAACAAGAACAAAACTGCTAAAATGTAATATTAAATCTATTTAATAGTTTGGTGATTGCTTTTGATTTATTTGCCCTTCCTTATTTATAAATACACCCCATTTATTAAACGAAGATTCCAAATGATCCTCTCCCTCCTGCGGTCGCGTTTCTATGTATCTTGTACGGGGGGCCGCAGAAACAGGTGGACGAGGCTGTTTTGGGTCCTTTTGCGGTAATGGGGGGACAGGCTTTTTAGCAGCCGTGCCGCTGTACAAGCACTTAAAGGCGTATTGTTATTTTATTCACTTCTTAAGATGTTTCGGAGGACGCCGAACACTTGAGTGAATCTTTTGCATTCCTCTGGGCTGCTTTTTTTTGTTTTTTTGTTCTATTATTTCACCTTAATTCTCACAGCTATCTCATGGTTTCTTCTGTCGTCGGCTTCTATAGCCTCCGTTTTTTTGGAAGTTTCACTCCCAGCAAAGACGACACAACGATGACAAAGGTGAGTTAAAACCTGAAGGTGCTGATGTAGATTGCGGTCACCCCTGCCCAATTTTTTTTACTTTTTTTTTCTTTTTTTTTTTTCCTCCCCACCCTTAGCCATCTAGTTGTGCTCTCTCGTAATTGCCCTGCATGGCTCATTTCAGCAGGATCAGAAAGGCTCAATGAGTGTGTGTGTGTTTGTTTGGTTGGACATCCATCACAACAAAAAAAAAAAAAAAAAAAAAAAAAGGAGGGGGCTCTGAAATGGCAGAACTTATTAGCCAGCCCATAGAAACGAGCTGAAAAGAGTTGTCTTTCTCCCCGGAGGAACGTATTGCTAATGAGTAACTTTGATTGTGCGAACTGTACTTTGCTGAGCCTGTTTGAAATCTTCAGAACGGAGTCATTGAAATTTGAATAATTAGAATAAAACTGAAGGGCCCCCATTCAATCGTTTCTGTGGCGTTAAGACTAATTTGACTTAACTACCACCTGACACCAGCCTGGGAAGAATAAAGCAGTTAAGTAATGGTTTGATACAAATGTATTTTTTTTCTTCCCATTTTCACTAACAGCCCGAGGAGGTCACTCACCAGAGGGCAGCCCTTTTTCTCTTTAATTGCTGATATGAAGCTTCATGCCCTCCCCCTTGTTTGCCAGGAATTGTGTTAAATTAGTTGCGTTAACGTTCTCGCTATGGCTACTCGGACTGAATTCCTGTCCACAAAAACATTAAAAAAATTAATGAGAATTTTTATTAATTATATTAAAAAAAAAAGTATATTTTTTTATAGGTCACATATATAAAATGGCTTCTTCTGCATGGCTGGAAAAAACCTCCAGTTGCTTCCCTTATTATGTCTCATTATGACCACAAGAGGGAGTATGTGCCCCCCGCAGACCTTTGGGAGGGTATAAATGGTTGCCTTTGTTGAAACCAAGAAGACTTTTAACAAAATAATTAGTACACTGCCCTCGTTCATGTATGTCCTTTATATGTTCCGGTACTGGTCACTGTGGGCAGCCATATTGGATTTCCAGCCACCCAACCCATAAGGGGGTTTATAGAAACACATTAATTAAGCAAAAAAAACCAAAAAACTAGAGTCTTGCCCTTTATTGTGGGATTTTGTTTATGTATAAAGGCCATTGATATGTCTTAGATTAGTATTTGGAGATCCTCGTTGTATATAAAATAATCTTATGGGAAAACACAATGGCTGATCCCTTCACTCTCCTCTTAGCATCAAAACAATATCTCAATGTAAAAAAAGCAGTAAAGTCATTAATCCACATGAATTAAAAGTGTAAATATGTGTGTGTGTATGTATGTATATCTATGTATATCTGTGTGTGTATATGTATACCTGCTTATATCACTATTATAGATTGTATTACTGAATCTAATAATTCCTTTTATGCATTTTTACTTATTTTGACAGATAATTGGGAATTGTGTATCTATCCTCGTCCTCAGCTCAGCTTTGCCTGTTATGTCAAGAACATTAGGTAAGTATTAGGAATGTGTATATATAATATATAATATATATGTGTGTGTGTATATGCATATATAATTAGAAGGGCGAGAACACACTAACATTTCTATATTCCAAAGATGTCTCTCTGTGTATAAATATGTATTTATTTTTTATTTATTATTTGAGATTTTGGAAGACCTGTTCTGTACGGGTGTAAATTTTCTCTAACTACAGGATGTGATTATTTGGGGGGCTAAAAGGGTTTTAACTACTGAGAATTTGCCTTGTCTTAAAAATATTTTTGAGATACAGATATTGCAACATGAAGATCATAGGTCTGCGGGGGTGATTCGGGGCTCTCCAGATGTGTGTTCCCTGTTGAACAAGTTATTGTTGGGCAAATACACATGAATTGTGAATAGCGGTAGGAAAAATAATTAAAAATATTAAAAAAATAATAATAATAAAAAAAAAATATATATATATATATATATATATTTATAGCAAAGATAAATCCATAAAGTTTTTTTATATTTATTTTTTATTTTTTATAAATATATAATACTATTACTTTTGTATTGTTTGCATTGTCTTGACTTCTATTTAAACCCCAAGTGTAGATATATTGGATTAACCCTATTTTTTCAGCTGCTCTCGCAAACAATAATTGAAAAGTTTTGGTTAAATAGATATATCTAAAAAAAAAATAAAAGAAATACTGTGGGAACCGATGAATCGCTTTTTGTGTCGCTTAAGCCAATCCACAATTTCCATGTTTCTAAAGAAGATTTTGTGTCTGCTATAATACAGGATTGTTGGAAACAGTCGGGAGTAATGTACACTGGTTATTGAGAGGAGCGCTGCTTGCCGCTTGCAATTGTTGTTACAAAGAAAACAAATTAATGGCAAAAACCCACTTTTTTTTTTCCCCTCCTGCTTAACAAACGACATTCCTGAATAGTTTGCCATAGAGATAAATAAAAGAATAAAATAGAAGGAAAATAGAAGGATGGCACAATCAGACGTCAGCTTTCAAATTCACAGACGCAGCTGTCCAAACAGGATTAATAGACTGCAATAGGGTACAGTGAGTCATGTGCGGCTTTGCAAAATATCAACATGCTTTGCGTTACATGTTATGCCTGGTGCTTTTCAATAGATGAAAGGGAATAAATACGTTAAACAGATTCATAGTCTTCTCACAGCATTAAAAAAAGGCACTTTTATTTTGTAAGAATCAAAGAGGGATCTACGCTGACCACTATGGGAAAGGCAAACGAAAAAAAAAAACACAAAAAACACAATAAAGCAATTCACAATTATTTTTTTGCCCCCTTAATTTAGATTTTACAAAGTATTCATACATTAGTGTACGAGAGCTACACCGCTTAAGTATTTTGTGTATGTGCGTGTCTATATATATATATATATCTGTAGATTACGTTGTTTTTAAATGCAATTTTAATACATTTTATTTTATAGAGATATAGATTCATTGGTATGTATATATTTTTTTGTGTATAACATATTTCATCCATTAAGAAAAAATAAAAAAATAAAAAACCACAGAAAATTATAAACTATTCACTAAACATTTTTATAAAATTATAAATAAAATATATATAAATATTGCACATTTTTTTGTTATAAAATATGATATGGTTTTTTAAAACCAACTTTTATTTATATATTATATATATACACACACACACACACAAAAAAAAAAGACAGGGAGACCTGATGGACCGAATGGAGTTTTTGTTTTCTTTTTTTCTTTTTTACATACTTTCAGGGATTTCCTATTCTATAGCCAGTGCTTGTTTGTGGACATATTGCCGAGTTTAGCCTCCAGGTTACAGAGGTTAAGGCTTCTGTTTTACCTACAAGACAGGCTTTGTGGAGGTATTGTCTTCCTAAAGTCTGAGCTGGTACACGCAGGTGTATAAATCATGTCTATTAAGTAGCAGGTTAGTGCAGTAAGTACGGTATCATTACGCATGGCAATGCCCAATTACCCTGAAACTTTATATTCTCGCTCAAATACTGGGACACGCAGACCCTGTTTTTACAGTAAACGTTAATTACCCTCCTGTGGTTACAATTGTTTCACCTGTTACATCTAGGAGGTGGCTTTAAGATGTTTTTTTTTGATAGTTTAAGACACTGGACAAATGTATACCTTGCCATGGTACGTGTAACATGAGTAAGTGGGGGAATGAAGGCCAGTGCTTCTGATACAATGAATTATCTTCATTCAGCAACGCATGAATGTAACTTAAAATGGTAGATGGTGAAGAACCCTCTACCTAACTTCACACACAGTATCTGATCTTGAACTATTTTTCTATGGAAAGAGTATTATCATCATTGGTCGTGTTGGACCGAGATCCAAGCTGGTCTTGGATCCAAGATGTGGAGATCCAAGATGTGGAGATCCAAGATGTGGAGATCCAAGATGTGGAAGCACTGCAAAGATCTACAAATATTCTTTTTAAAGCTTGTTTGTTCTTTTGAGACGTCTAACCAATAAATCAATAATCAATTGGCGAGACATTAATTAATTTATAGAAATGTTTACAGGATTGCAGCATCATTTTGTTGTCTTTTCCATCAGGGATCACACGCTTTGATCTTTTGGGTGACTTTGGAAGATTTAACTGGCTGGGAAATTTTTACATTGTCGTAGCATACAACCTGTTGTTCGCTGTGGTCACGACGCTGTGCTTGGTCCGAAAATTTACTTCAGCTGTTCGGGAGGAACTTTTAAAGGCCATAGGTAAGTTTATCCGACTAGAGATTCTACACGTTAACAGCTTAAAGGCCACAAATTTAATAATTCCCCCATCCTATTTTGAAGGCTTGTTTTCAACTCCTTCTGACAAGTACATTTTTTCTCAGAACCCATTTTTTTTAATTTATTTATTAAAATGAATCAATTTAGAGATCGCATTTTATGTTTTGTAGGTTTAGATAAACTTCAGCTGTCAAACGAAGCTACAGATTCCTCATCCCCTAACGGGCACCAGAAAACACTGTGACATTGTATCAAAGCCAAGCGGGTGACATTCTGTTTACTTCTACTTTGACGGGTCCTTTCAATGCGCATAGAGAGTTCTGTGTCTTATGGGAAAAACACACACGTGCGTGGTACAAGTCAGCTCGCGTTCTTTCATCACAATATTATTATTTACTTGTTTGTTACAAAGCATAAACACACCTGCAGAATGTTACTTTTGTTACGTTAGGATTAGGATACGCTTACATTATTGTGATCAAGGTGGTTCAGGTCAACAAGTTAGATCTTCTGCTTTGAGTGCTGCATATTCTCCGAATGCTCTATCTTTATTTGAAGTGGCAATTTGTGGCGATGGCAAAGGATGGGTCATTCATTTGAGCATGGAAGTCAGATGGTCCCTTAATACGAGTTTTAAGCTGACAGATGGACAACTCTAACCTTTTTGTATAAAGGGGTCATCCCAACATACAGAGTTCTGGCCACATTCCTTTTTTTTTTTTGTAGGACTTGTTAGCTTTTCTTCCTGGCATTAGACAAATTCCGGAAGCTGTGGGATACGTCCTTCCACCGCTGGTTGATTGGCTGGTGGACATAGTTGAGTTGTTTAAAGAGTTGCCTAGATCTGTGTCACCTGCCCAAACAGTACACTTTATGAACTTATTACCATCTTCAGTCCATAAATGATACTGTGCGACTCATCTAGCATCCGGTGTCTTCTGCTCAGAGCAGAACGTGGGACCTCCGTATATTTTTATAATGCAACACTGGCCAAAAGTCATTTTTTTAGGCACTTAGCGTTTTTTGTTTGTTTGTTATAGTGTATTAGCCCTCAACACTCCGACACTGTACACGGACTGTGAATTTGGTCGGTGCCCAGATCCAATACATTCCTCCTATCACTTTTATGGTGGAAGTCTCTCTCTCTTTATCAGGGTAGGATATTTTAAAAGACCAGAAACGTTCTTGCCTCCTACGTCTGCATTAGCGGCAAAAAAACCCAAAAACATCAAACCACTTAAAAAAAAAATTTTTAAAAAAATTCTATTAGTCTTAAAATGTTTGCGTGTTTGAAATGGTATAGATAGAATGTATATGATATGCACTCAAGTAGGAAAGATGCAATAGAATATAATTTTTTTTAAAAATGCACTTTTTGTTTGGGTTTTTTTTTTTTTTCCATAAAAAGCTTTCACTCTGCTGAAAAAAAAATCTGCTTCATGTCATTAAGATAGTTATTAAAATGTACTTTTTTAGGATTACATACAGAGCTGTGATTGGGTGTATTGAAATACCCAATAGACAACTAAACCACCAGACACCCTTCATGCTATTTTTACTGTGAAATGTCCTTTTTTTCCCTTAAATATCTATTTCATGTTTCCGTTTCGGACGCTCCAATGTGAACATATTAAAGTTTTATGTATGCGCTGTATAACATTATATCGGCTTTTTTGCTTTCAGGCTACTGAATGTTTACTTTGTGTAGCAGTCTCATGATGTAATCCTTGATTAATATGTCATAGTCAAAAAGCCGCACCTCTGTGAATTTTCAGAAATTTGCATACAATCAAAATCGTCCACGGAAATCTGAAGGCTCCGTACCCTGTCCCCTTTTCTTCTAATCACCGAGCACTTTGGGTTGAAAGTGGTATTTACAAAAATAAAATCAAACGAAGACTATAAATGTCCTGGTTTACAAAGTCTATGCACATAAAACAAAACAGCAATAACATTTTTATAACGCATTTGTACGCAGTCACGAGATTGCTTTGTTTAAGGATCCGTTGCTGGTAATAAGCGGCCGTTCGGAGTGTTTACGGGAAGAGCTGATGCATCGTAACGATGTACAAGCCATGGAGCGGGCAATTATTTAGCATTTTTTTAATTGTTAAATTTTTAACTTTGATAAAGTTTGCAGTAAGCATGCTTTTTGATCTATACATTATGCTAGCCGTCCTTGCTGATTTATAGATGAAAATATTTATGGTCCGCTCGTGGTGTCGACGTCTGCTTCCTCCCGCAACACGTTTCTGTTTATTCACTTAAGAGAGAGCCTACAGGAGAGGTCGAGTTTCATCTCATTAGAAGGGGCCAACCAAAGTGAGATTCAGCTCCTAGGATAGCATGGACGACCCTGTATAAAGCATACATCGCTGAGAGTTCTGCAAATTTGAACTATACTTTATGCAGGGAATTCTAAGTTCTTGTTACAGGGGAATTCGGCTGGGGTGGGCATTTATAATGCGTAGTGGATTCAGGAAGCCGAAACCATAACTCTCCTTCCAACTCCCGCCATAGTGAATAAGTCCCATTAAGTGACCGGCAGATAGTGGGATAATTGCCAGCGGTTTGCCCCCGTTGCAGTCCAATCGCCAGCATAATAAACATTAAGATTTTCTCAGCGTTTTACCAATGTTGCTAATTTTAAGGATGTTACATACAGTGAATCCAGCATTAACCCCGCAGATGCCAGAATGCGAAAGCCAGCCCAATATAAAGCAGTTAAAGAAGAAGGTCTCTTCCTTAATGCCATTCTGTGTGTTTTATCTGCACCGCTCAGACCCCTCCATGATCCTAACGTACCGAAAAGCGCTCTCGCTAATAACCATAGAGAAGGAAAGAGATTCGGTTTATCGTAATCAGGGAATTGTTTCCTATTGTGCGAGCGAGTTTACATAATTCCATGGGTTTCTTTCTAATTTGATGGATGTGTGGGTTCCTTTTACTTGGCCTATTTCTGTTTTTCTTGTGTGTTCCCGTTTCTGTGTCAGTCCAGTTGTTACATTGTTACATAGGACAATCGGTGACCATTTGGCCTACGAGGAAGGCGTTCTGTAGGATAACCCCAACGGCTGAGGACCAGAGTTCGTAAACGATTGTCTTCAGCTACTGACCATAAAAAAAAATAATCAAACTTAAACCCTTGAGCACAAGGCCTACACCATATTGGTTGGTGTCCTTTGTTGAGCCAGGTATATCCATATAATCTCACCTGGTTGTAGAACAGGCCCCAAAGAATAAAGAGCCGTGGGTTATTACTTTTATACCTTTTACCTTCATTTCATATTGTATGTTGCTTTACTAATGTGTTACCTGCAATCTGTATTGTGAGAGAATCTAGACTGTGAAGGGCAAGTAAACTTTCATTCCACCCAATCCCTAAATATTAAGTAAAAAAACCCCAAACCTTTTTATTTAAATATCTCCTTTATTATTAAGGGAGACAAACTATACACTTGTGTGAAAGAAATGTGAACAAGATCACTTAATATGTGTTTCGTTGCCGTCTGTGCTTTCTGATTGGAGCATAGCAATTTGTGTTTTTGTTTTTTTTTTTAAAGGTTATATCTTTATGTTTTTGAAATTTTTATGTAAGTGCATATGTGTTCAATAAAGTTTTTTTTTTGTATTTTCTATGCCGTCTTGTTCTATACACACATTCTCACACACACACACTCTCTCACTCACACACACTCTGTTTTATTGCTGGAGTATTTTCAAGTGTCATCATATGTTCAGTAGTAAAAAACAAACAAAAAAAAACATAGATACATAGAAAAACATTTTATAAAACAGAAAACAAAAAAAAAATATATTTTTTTTAATTGTGATACACGTAAAAAAATAAATAAATAGGGACCTCTGTTTTGTGGTCATTGCGCCTAGAAAAGTTAAAATTAGCATGTAATTATTTTCTTTTGATATGAAGATCGACACAACGGACATACGTGGGGCTCCTCCGCCGTAAACTCTTCAAATGTCTGGAGGCAGGCAAAGTGAAAGATGTGTGAACAGGACAGAAGGACGGCTGGGCGGACAAACTGGCCTAAGTGACGTTCTGTCCGAAGCGAGTCGCTTTTATGATGTAACGGCATGATGCATATGGGACAGTCAAATATTTCCTGCCGGACAGCCTAGAGAGTGACAAAACCGGATGGATCAAATACACAGTAGTTAGAAAGATTGACCATAAACCCTGCAAGCCTTCATAAATAAAACATAATAATATAATAAATATTATAAATTAATTTGTAATTTAGCATAACTGTGGCTTTAAACATTTTTTAGTGTCTAGGTTTGGCCACAATATCTTACGAAACCCAGAAGAGTCCAATATAAGTTGTAGATCATCTTCTGATCGAGTAGGAAGCCAACCCCGGCCTTTTCCATCTTACTTGGAGTGCTACTTGTCCCACGTGTTAATTATCCAGTGAAATGTTTCATTTTTAAAAATTAAAATTAGACGTCCTTCAAACTTTTTTCCAAAACTGATCTTCAACAGGTATTTTAAAGCCAAATCTTTTATGAACACTATGGCTATGCGCATGAAGGTATTTAATGGAATATTTTTCATAGACTGCAGAATAAAAGAGAATTTCTTAAAATGCTATGAAAATATATATATATGTATATGTATTTACATTTATAAAATGTAGAGCAGCCCAGCCTACCTGCAATTGTATCTTTTCCCATTCTCCTTCGCTTGGTGCAGTGAGGTTTGGGAGATCTAGCTGCCGGAGCACTTTGCGACTGGCGGCGATGGAATTGTCAATTTCGTTGAATAGGACATCGATATCCGTATCGCACGACCGCAGTAGTCTGTCCGTAAGTTCTGTGAGCTAAGAAGATAGCGTATGGGTTAATACTTCTGTTCTCAAAACACCACGTGAGAGGCCAACATTTAAGAAACTCGTACTCAGAAAAAAATTAACCCCTTCCCTCCCTCCCTCAAGGACCAGGGTATATGCATTTCATTTATAGTGTGAAGTCAGTACAGTGAGAGTGCAATTAATATATTTCCTCTGCAAATATAAATATAAAAATAATAGAATAAAAAAAATATATTTTTATCTAATATATAAAAAATTTAATAATCTATTGGTCAAAACCTTACTAGATTCCTACATTTCAATTACGTGAATTTAATTGTCCTGAATACTGTTTTTAATTCCTCAAAAACATTTCAACTTAATAAAATAAAAAATAAATAAAGAATAATAATAAAAAAACATAAGAAAACGTTTTACGAATTCCTTAAATTACTGATAATTTTCCATTAGGCAGAAGGAGCAGCCACGGGGCTTAAAGCCATGTTTGCTTAGGTGAAATCGCAGCGCTTAATACTGCAACAAACCAATAACATCAGTATTGTGTTCTTTTTGGGGGGGAAAAAAGACAAGTCTATTTTCTTCCTAGACAGATTTGGACAGCTTTTATAAATTAGAGCTCTAATGTAAACCAATTAAGCAGTCACGTATATGCCTTTTATATTTAGTTTCTAATTTATCTTTGCTAAAAGTTCTTTTGTTACTTAAGATAAACAAATATGCAAACGTATCTTGGTCATGCATGACATAGCGATGAATGGGGAGATTAGGCGTGCCCGTTCACTGATTAACTACGATAAATATATACTTCGGAGGGAGGATATTGTCATGTTTTTCTGTAGTATCTGGGATACTGTATAACTGGGACTAAACTTACATTAAATATAAAATAAAATTGACAAAATTCTAGATTTTTTATTTCTTAAATCGCTGCTTGCCGTTGATTGGTTGATTTTTTTGGGGGGGCGAGAACGTCAGGACAGGAAGTAGATCAGATGATGCTGGCCCTGCCACAGGCTGGCACCGGGCCTCGCTGCTATATGGTTAGATTTTACACTGAATATCTCTGAAACTATTACACCGTTTGACAAAAAAAACACGGGTAGAGTCAGTATATTAATTTATGCTACAAACTTTAAGTCACAAACAAGTGAAATGACTAAAGTGTTACGTTTTATAAGGTATGTACCCCTCTATGTGAACCCCCATTCCCACCCATTCACTCTTTGTCTCCTCTGCTCCTCCAACATGTCATTTCTCCTACTTTTTTTTTTTATTTTAGTTGGAAGGCGGGATTATCGAACATGCTCCTCTTATGAGGTTATGACATCATAATTTGTTTTGTTACAACCATACCTGGGAACTTCCCAAGGCAGGCTACCCAGAGCTCTCCCTATTCCAGGGGAGTGGCTTCACGAGGGGGGGCCGGGCTTGGTACACACAACAGTGTGGTAGGCCATGTGAGGGGTGGGGCTAGCCACAGATAGCATAAATTAGGAATGCGATTGGGCAGGGAGTGGGCGTGGTTAAACACCACTCCCCTGCCCAATATCGAGGCTTCCCCAGGAGACTCCGGGTCAAATCCAGACAGTTCCCAGGTATGGCTGCAAGAAGTCACCATGCACAGGGCTGTACAGAATTACTGACATCGAGGGCCGTGCTGGTGAGAGCAAAAACCTTTTATGCCTCCATTCACCTGCCTGCAATGGTGCAATCTCAAAAATGTATATTTAATAAACGTTCTTTCATATATCCGTATGGATCAAATATTAGATGTTTTAGCCGTCTCAGCTGCGGCTCACATCCATCCCCTTTTGACTACTAATTTTGCTTGAGTTCCCATTGGGTATTTAACTTTGTAAATCAATTGATGATACTCAATGTTTGGCAAGCAAGGTTTGCAATGTTCTTGTCATACAAAAATTCTATTCACGTACTGATTTTTTTGTAAAGAATCTACAGCAAAAACAAAAGTTCTGTTTTGATCTATACAGCTGCTAAAAATACAAGACATAAAACATGCATTCCACCACACCATCTAAAAAGAAAAGTACGCTCAAGTTCTATGTTCTATCCAGAAGCTTTGTCACCCTGAGCCGTCGTGTTCGCTCTAGCCCCATACCACGGGGACACATTCCTGGGCCTCTGTTTGTATCCATTACCATTAAAAAAAACACACAAAAAATGCGACAAAGAAGCAATCGCCTGCACCCTGTCTTTATTCTCCATGCGGCCAACATTTCGTTTTTAGAAAAAAAACAAAAACAACAAAAGATGTGTTAACAGACGTATAATACTGAAATCAGACAAGGTAAAATAGAAAATCAAAGGTGAAAAGAGCCACAAATGTATTAAGAGATTTAACAAAATCATGCAGGTGAACTTTGAGCACTTTCGAGAGTTTTTTTTCCTCTTTTTTTTCTTTTTTTTTTTAAAAGTCATACATCTTAATGTCAGCAAATTGCATACTAATGTGTTGACTTATGGCAAACCTCAAAAGTAAAATGAGCAGGCTGGAATTTACTGCGTATTGATGAATCGGTGATAAGCTTTTATGGGGTTAATATCCTCCAAGAACGGAACCTCCGAGACACATCAAACTGGCAACTCAATGTTTGCCCCCCCACCCCCCCCTCTCCCCGACGGCTAAATAAACTCCACGACCATTATGATGTTTGGTGCGATTTAAATGAAAATGTTGGAGAAATCGCATAGCCGTCCACTTTATTTCACAGCCCAGCTACCTACTTATATATAAAAAAAAAAGCAGTTACTAACATCGACTTCTGCTACAGATAATGTGATGCATATGAAAAAGATTTTATAGCGGTAATAAAATGTCCCACTTCAATTACACGGCTTATGCAAGCACGGTTTATAGGTAAGGATCAAAGCCGCTCACAAACTCATCTATTGCATCGGCGGTAACAGTTTGCTTTCTGTACACACGGATCGTGGGTAATGGCATAAACGAGATCGTTTTAGTAACCTTTTAAGGGACTCTTAGATCTCTTTAAAACTACTGGGACTCTGTCAGACGTATAATAAACATATCAGTCTCAGTTCACGTCTTTGGGCCAATAAAACAGAAGAAAAAAGGGGAAAAACGAACCCAGAAACCAATGATTCATCAAGGAATCCGTGCGGATTAATTGCAAGCGCTTGGAACCGTACGATTATGCATTTTTTTTCCCGTTAGTACAAATTAATCCCTTTAATGAGCTTTTCTTGGTGATTAAAAAAAATAACTATTTAAAAAATTAAATTATTATTTTTGCTTTACAGTGAACCTCCTATTCATGTTTCGTTTCATTGTTATCGGGTTTTATATTTTTTTTTTTTTTTTTTTTACTTGATTCTTTATTTTATGTGAGGTTCTGTTGCTTAAAGTATTTGTTAATTCTTGCGCTGTTGGATACTTAAAGGGCATTTTAATGGGTGTTTATAATAAAGGCAACTGCACAGTAAATGCAAAGCTTCATTTAAAAGCATCCGATAAAACACCGGATAAAATGCTTAATAAGCACCAGATAATAAAACATGTGACATGTTATGTGACTGCCTTTTTAAAAGCACCGGTTAATGAAAAACATAACCGCTACTTAAGTAATGACATGATTATTAAAAAAAAAAAGAAAAAAAGAAACAAAAACCCCAAGAAAAACAGATTTTCGTTTTTAAGTCTTGCGGCTGGCATAGCGGAAACGTTTGACACATTAAACTTCACAGGAACGGAGCTCGTGTTTATAAGGGCCACTGCTCAGGCCCTATACCTCTACGTTATGTTATAAGGAAGGTGTGTGGGTATTAATATGGTGAAAGGTATTGTAAACTACCTGCCTAACAGGCCACGGTGGACCTCGTCTACAGACATTGAAGCTCACGGTCTAATTGGACCTTTTTTTTTAGACGCAATGATGATGGCGGTGATCGTGTTCAGCCATGTTTTCCAGGACACATACACATTTCGCCGAGCAGCACCCCGTCACGGACCCTAAATGAGTCACGTGTCCAAAGACGAGGAAAGGGGGTCGGCCAAGAGGACAGAAGTCCCAAGTCTCAAAAATGGAAGAAAATCGAGCAAAGTATCAGGTATGGAGGAAAACATACAGTGTTTTCAGCCCCTTTAAATATATCTTATTAGGCAAAAATCCTGTGTAAAATTAGCAATGCCCCTTCATATGCTAATAGAGCCTTAGAGGTGGGGTATTAGCACAGGGGGGACAGATAGCATTGCAGATGATTGGGTCAATGTCAGTATTAAGTAACTTTATAGTAATAGAGATAAAATGGACATCCAAAATAAACGCGCAAGGCATGACGGTACATATATTCTAAGCACAATGGTGTGGATACAAGGGGTTGCCTACAAGCAGACATCCAGCCGTTCTCGCTATTTGCTAAGCCAGCCTGCCTCCGGCCAACTGCGGATCTTGGGGGTTGTAGATCAAGAACCACAGAGGATCCACCTGCTAGCTACATGTGTTCTGGAGATCAATATTAATGGAATTATTAAAAAAAAAAAGGTCAAACAGCTCAAAGAAAAGCATTTTATTTTTTTTTAGGAAAATTCCCATTAGGCTTCTAGTACCCTGGTACTTTGTACATGAAAATCACCAACGGAGTCTGTAGAACCCTGAAAAGTAATGAACGAAGGACAGACATGTCTAATGGAACCCACTCTACTGGCCTTGACTTCTAGGTATAATTGTATGATTTAAACAAAGAAGGTGATTTTAACATAGTAAGAAAAACCATGGCAAATTGGCAAACTGCTGATTACTCTTCTTATGGTTGACCGTCGGTAAGATTTTATTTTTGTTGATGTAACCACCAACATGTCCACCGACCTCCATCCGAATTAACATAATAAAGTTATTAGCTGGACTGACCCTGTATATCGCCGCGGGGCCGGCCCGTGACTGCACAGACATTTACTGCTTTTAAGTGCAATCGATAGTAAATGAGACGGCCTCGATGAGTCAAAGTTCAAAGATGTTATGGATGTCTCAACATTTATGGTCTTTCTGGAAATCCATAAATCTATGCCAAAAGAACAGAAACTCAGCTGACTTTATCACATACCTTTTCTTCAAAGAACCTTTGTCTTAATTTTGGGTCATTGGGAGGTACTGTTTGTCTTAGTTTTTTGTTCCATTTTCTGACAATGTATCCCCTCCAGCATGCTTGTATCCTATACAAAAAGAAAAGTCATAGTGCGAAGCAGAACATCACTCATTCAATAAATACATTTATGTAATGGTGTTTTTACTAAAACAATTAACATATGTATTAAAAATCTACGTTGCACCTCCATATTAATGTAACTTTCCCCTTCTTCCTCCCCGTCTGGTACTGGCACCTGATTTGTTCTGACAGCCTTTTTGTAGGGATGGGAGGAAGAAAAGGGAAGGAACATCAGAACAGGGAATCCATTCATATACCAGTTCTGCCACCTTTTGCCACAGATCTCAGCTTCGTAACTCTTTACACATCTATATACGCCCGAAAAACAGCCTCTTAGTTCTGATAGTATCACGTCGTATAGATATGTGGGGGCCGATCTATAAAGCGACCTGTTTGTTAACAAAAATGTACAAAGAACAAGAGGTCATCGTCTGAGACGGAAAGAGCGAAGATTTCATACACAACAAAGGGGGGCATTCTTTACAGTGAGGGCAGTAAAGGTACGGAATCCACTGCCAAGAGAGGAGGTTCCATCAGATACAACGGATACCTTCAAAAAGGGTAAAAGGAGAACATACAGGGCTATAAATCATAGAATAAACATCCATATTTAGAGATTCTTGAGCCAAGGAGAAATCTGATTGCTGGAGTTAAGAAGGATTTTTTTTCCTCCAAATGCCAAAATGAAAAAAAAAAGCTTAATTGCCTTCTTTTGGATCAAATAGAAAAGTTGAACTTGAAGTTGAACTTGATGGACTTTTAAACCTATGTTGTTATGTTAAGCCAAATACCTCCACCTTAACTAACACACACAAACACTAAACACGCACATTCTAACACACGCAGACCCGCTCGCCTTACGAAGAACCCGACCCTGTCTTTAGAGCAGCCTACACATTGTGTCGTTGTGCTTGTACCGAGGGCCACATAACATTGCGCAGGGTGGTAACATCCATGGGGCAAGAGGGTCAGCTGCTCCAGGTGCCACAAAATATGTAATCTCCTGTGATCCCCTTTCTGCTTCCAGAATTGGATATGATGTCCGCGTGGCGCAGGATCTTCAACCCCAGGTGCCAAGAGCCCACTGAGCCATACCTCCATAGGTGGGCCGCCCAAGTGAGGCCATCCCGTCCTTGCTGGGTTTTGGGATTTAGGCAAAGTAGCTTTATTTACTGGACACTATTTACATTTTTTTTATAGTTATAGAAGAACACTTTACCTGGTGGCACATTTTGCCTTGAAAAGTCGAGCTCCATCATGTATGACTCTGGTTTGATAGCGATCCTTCCTGCACATCGGACACGTCTTCCTACCGGTAAACCTTTCAAACGCCTGTAGGCACGCCTGCCAAAAATGAAGTTATTTAGCTAAAAATCAGCGTTAAAAACATTGAGCTATGTGTCTTAATTCTCAAACTTCTAAATAATCAGAATTTCCATGTGACGTCAGTAGGTGTTGAGCACATGATGTTTTGGTAAATGCTCATAACCCTATCAAAAGGAATATTATAATAGTTTCCCCTGGGCAAATTAAGAAGCCATAACGTTTCTTATGTGATTTTTCCGAAAATACCAATAAATCGCCTTTCAAAGACCAATTACAAGAAATACCCAGTTTTGGAATATTTAAAAAAGTTTATTTCTTGCTACAGAAGGTGTTATCTTTGAAAGAACTCATATAAAAAGTGGCGCTATTTCAACCCCTCGATTGTATTATGCTTTCATGTCTTTTTGGCATAATTTTATACAAGAACAGAAAAAGCCGAAAAGTCGACACTCACAAAACGCTCACAAAATGTTCACAGCACATCAAAGTGACGTAAAAAGTGGTATATATATATATATATATATATACTTCTGAGCGGTTTGAAACTAGTTGATTGTAGCACATGCTATTTATCTATACTGCGGTCTGTTTCATGGTAAATGTATCTATACGATTAAAACATTCATCTTACCAAGTGAAATACATGAGAGCATGAAAGCAGCACCTACAAAACAAACAAAAAAAACAAAAAAAATTAGCTCTGCTCCGATCTGAGGGTTACACGCTCTAGAACTTTGTTAATAATGGCGCGTTCTGGCCTAGGCCTGGGGCCGGACAGGAGTCCCTGTACCAATTTACCTGGGGCTGATCATACCGCTGCATAATGGGCCGGTTTGGGTTGTAAACGGCCGATTTACGTTATGGAGAGCTGATACTAATTAGTAAAGCCTCGGTACCGGCCCTCGCGGTCCTACTTTATACTTAATATAGCAAAACAAAGATACCTGTGGATGGAGCTGGAAATCTTCTTTGCAGATCACACATGGCTGGGATGAGTCTCCTTGGTCAATAGACCTTTGTTTCACTTTTATCCATTCGTCGGCAGTGAGGGGCTTCGAAGGACCCTCAACAATTCCCAACTTCTGAGCTGCAAACAATGCCAATTAAACATTATAATGATGTTCTACACATAGAACATGACATATAAGTCATATATATTAATAAAATGTTTTCCTAAAGATGACATTTCACATATATATATATAAAATATATATATATATATATATACAAAATAGGGGGGCGCACAACCTAAATAGCATAAAAGGCATACATATACAGATTCCTGGGTTGCCGCTAGAATAAAAATGCCCGATAAGGACACAAAACAAATCAAGAACTCAGCAACAACTATTCAAAAAACACCTATATATATCTAAGGCATAAGTATTGGGAATTCCGTCACACTATATGGCCAAACTTTGACGTAGTTGTAGGATAAGCAATATACGGCCATATAGTGTGACGGAATCCCCAATATTTATGCCTTAGATAGATAGTTTTTTTTAATAGTATTTTCTGGGAATGCGCTCAATTCTTGCTTCGTTTTGTGTATTGATTGGTCATTATTATTCTATCAGCGACCCGGGAATCTGAATTTGTATGCCCGTTGTGCTTTTTAGATTGTGCTCTCCCCTTTCTGTGTATTTTCTTTGACCTAATGTGCCTACAACATTGCCGTCTGGGTCTTCTAGTAACTATGTAATTAATCCTGGCCTCCTGGGCTCCGTAAGAAAAATACAAAAAGACACAAGAATAAAAAAAGAAAAAAAAAAGTCTACTGAAGACGATTAAGCAGAAAAATAAGTTAAAACAGAAAAAAAATGGGGAAAAAAACCCCAGAACACATTCGGTGTGTGTTTTCAGGGATGTGAAAGTAATTAATTTTAAAGAGTTATTATTTATCTTGGATTTTATTAGATCCCGTCGAGAGGAGGCCAGGCATACAGAGGACCTCATTTCGTTTGGCAAAGAGGATTATGAAGCTCCCACACACAGACCCCACACTCGTGTCAACAAGTCTTTATGGAGATTATCCAGGCGAGTTTTATCCCAGAGTGTGACTGAGCCACAAAGCTGTGCGCTCCATTTTTTTTTTTGTGTTCTTCCACATTCGTTAAATCTCCATTAGAAAACAGCATGAGATTTTTTTTTTCTAGGACTCTTCTTTTCACATATTTAGCGGAATCCTCGGATTATCCATTCTCAGAAAAGAACTGCACTTTTTGTTACGTGTCACCGAGCCTTGTAATACAGCGGATACTTCAGGGGGTGGCTGTCTGTTATGGTGATTTTCCCATCATTTCCATTCATTTTTCTCTAATGAAGACCAATATATATGACGTCGGTTGGATCATCTTCCACTATGCATGGTTTGACACGGATATTTTATCTTCAATACAACATTCCTCATATTTAGAGATTAATTCCCATGAGTCGATTCGGGTCTATTAGGAGCTGTGCATTTCTATAGAGCTGACCATTATCTAGGCTGTACCAGGCGTCTATAAGCAAAACCAAGTCAGGGCATATCAAGAAATCTTACAGCTTTGGATGATGAATTCAAAAAGCTTCACCAAAAGCCACCGTCTCATCCTTTGCTTGAGCGACTTGGCCAGTTTGCCCCCGGAGATCGCGACCAAATCCATTTGACTTTGACGATCGAGATTATGAAAGTTACCCTGATTCACTGTTAAAATCCGTACCGTTATCCTCAATTACGAAGCTCTAACATTAAATGTAGTCTTAGGACTCTTCAGCTCTCGTGCTCTCTACTTCAACTGTCGTATCCCACCATAATGCCCCCCCCGTATGTAGTGGGCATCCTTCTGCTCCTTTTACACCTCCATTACATTTGTGTATTCAGTAGCACTATTACAATAGCGGAGATCTTGAATATGAACAGCATGCATTACCGCGGGGGCCAACGCCAGCAAGTAATGGCTCTGCATGCCGCTTAGCTCAAACACATAGTCTCACGGACTGAACTATCCATCATATAGGGCCAACCGCGCTCGCATCACAAGCTCACTGCTCACGATTCATTATGATGTCAAAAAAGTAAAATTGTAACTCTCTTTAAGAAATCCCGCTTTCGTGAATATGCCGCAAAATCACTACTGTTATTCCGCCAATATGGCGCATTTTTAATGTCATTATATCAAGAATAAACCTGTATTCTGAATCGAAAATTGATAAAATCATCACTTGCCTAGAGTTAGCGGCGGAGGAGAAGGATCCAGGATATATTCTTCCTCGGCGCTAGCCACTTTAGGCTTGGTGGTAGCCTTCCTTCTGATTCCAGTATCTATAATGGGCTTGACCCCTTTTCTCTTGATAGGGCGATGGTTAATCTCTCCCCCCGGTTTCGCTGCATGAAATGGATCACTTAAAGAAAGGTTCCGTAGCTGAAGGTTCTGCAAGATGTGGTCTTGTAACGCCACTGCGGTGAGTATAAGTGGTCCTTGCTTATAAGAAGCCCCCTACAGAAAGATGGGTTATAACAAAAAATTATCGTTTATTCACAACGTATGGTGACCAGAAACCTATAGCTTACAAAGTTTAGTAAAGTGCTGAAAAATTATTACTAAAAGGACAACAAAACCCAATGTTAGCTAAAAGCCAATATTTAATCAAATCCGTCATTATTTTCAAATTGTATATTTTTTATTCTATTCACTACATAAACCCACGGTGTTTACAGATGAAAAAAGGAAATTTA
>VKOC01000006.1:2194834-2219034 GCA_009364415.1 Spea multiplicata
TGACCGGCGCTGGAATACGGCGAGTCCGAGACAGCTTGACCTGCTGTAAGGTATGTCAACATGACTTTATACATTACGCCACCGCCCATCCAGAAAGCCTGGGAAAAAAAAGCCCTCCGCATTCATGGCACGTTTAAAATAAATATCACGGCCATTGTTCCTTTTCAACAAAAAGGGGTCTCTTAGTAACATTGGGATAAGGTTTGCTTAGGCGGCCGTTTGCTCTGCGCCAGACATATTTCGCCATCTGGAGAAGATGAATGTAACGTCTCAATGGGAAAAATATGAAAATAAAAGGCAGGTGCTCGCCGGCCTAAGACAAGAAAGGAAAGCAAACATGCGCGTTCGTCACCTGCGTCTGCCATTTAAAAAGGAGCGTTTTCAGCACAGGGGTGGAATATTGGTCAGGACGTTAAGCCGTTGGGTAAAAAAAAGCCCCATTTCACAGCGAAGGGTAGTGGAAGGCTGAATTTGTCATTTTACCTATTTTCTTTAAAGATTTTCGAGACAAAACAAACAAAAAAATAATAAAATGGGCACCGGTGAACAAGGTTCTAAATTGAGGATTTCACCCTACAGCGTTTTAATAGATGGGTGAAAGCCATGGATCAGAAAAATGTACTGATTAGGGGGTTTTTTTGTCCATGCTATATGGATTTTACTAATATATATATATACTAGATATTTTTATAAAAATTTAATTTTTTTATTTTTTTTTTTTTATTTTTTATCTTACAAGACTAATGGATAATTCATGAAATTAAGGATCTGCCTAAAATCTTAAGGAACCGCCCGCAAATTTTTCAAGAATCTAACTTCATACTGAAGTCCCCACAAATGTCAGCGGGGGAAATTCTTCTCGGGGGTCTACCCGGAAAACGTCGGCCCCTAAAATCCAGTTTGTACGAAGATCAGCTCGTAGAAGTTGATATACGCCGCGGCCGGCTGTCGCCGCGAACCTCCGTGCATCACTGACAAATTACTAATAATATCGAAGCGCGTATACTTACAACACCCCGGCTTTAATGAGCAGCTCGCTCATGCCTTTCAGTAGTTTATTCATTTCCTACGTCTGATCCGGGTCATTTGCCTCTCACTAAAGCCTGGCTTCAATTACAGGGGATACGTTTTATCAGTGGTTTTCATCTCAAAACTTTCTGTTAGGGTTTACAAAATAATTTGTATGCAATTACCAGAGACGAATGTATTTTTAATGGATTCCGTCCGTAGAAGAGGGAAGAATTTTCTTTATGTTTTATTATTCTCTGGATAAAGTAGATTCGTGGACAGCCAGCACTACTAGGTTACGCTATGCGGAGGTCTGTACAAATCCCAAAAGCTTGCAATCCACACGTCTAAAAATCTTATTCCTGATATCCAAGTGTTTTTCTCTGCTTAAGAACCACAGCTGGCTCATAAATGTAGCCGAGTTTAACTCTAGGAGTGCCTAAACCTGCTTACCTTAACAAGATAGTAAAACAAATGTAAAAAATCTAATTTGGATATTTAGACAAATATATATATTTTAATTATATAGATTTACTTTTAATTAAAACATTTATATGTATTTTTTATAGAGAATGTACAAAGATATTCGGGTATATTTAAAAAAAAAATTCTAAAAAATAAAAAAAAATATTCAATGTTTGGTTAATATTTTCTCTTTCTATTGCGAGTTTGCAATCTTTAATTCCACCCTTCTTGATTTCAGTCCGTCGTACCCCAGGTATTGTGTAAAGGAATCTGAATTAAGAAAAATAAAACCTGATATTTGATGAAAAAGCTTCAAAATGTACTGAATTAGTGGTTCAATAATACACTATAGGGCTCACTTGCACGCTGGACACTTTTTAATTTCCCTTTCACATAACGGAATTTATAGTTCTTACACGGCATTCTTTTTAAATGTTTGATTTGTTTCAAATTAAAATTTTAGATAAGAGTATCAGGGAAAAAAAGCCCAAGACGCACTCACAATTTACTGTCCATTAGAAACTCTAGTGATGGGAATATTCAGAAAAGGTTTTTATTTTTATTTTAGTAGTTTGATTTTTTTTAGCATGTGACCAACCTACCAATGTTTTTTGGAGAACAGTAAAGAACAGTAAACCACAGGGAGATGCAGAGGCTTTGATCCAAGAGTTCTCAAAGGCGTTCTCCGCAGATGCATTTCAACATAGAAAAATATAAAGCAATGCATTTGGGGAAGAAAAACAAGCATATAAATGAATGCTTAATGGGAAGGTGGATGTGCGAGTACTCATTAAGAACAAACTTTCAAGCAGCAATCTCTGCCGGGACAAAAGCAAGCAATTTGTTACCCTGTATTAGAATGAGTAGACAGGAAAAGAATACATTTTCATCATTATTATTATTATTATTTCTACCTCGACCAACGTCATGGGACTGAAAAGGTTCACAGGCAGCAATATATATATATATATATATATATATATATATATATATATATATATATATATTTATTTTATTTATATTTTACAGCCAGGGCAGTTAAAATGTGGATTGTACTAGCAAGCGAAGTGGTGCTGATGGACACAAAATAAGATCCGCTATATTGCTGGTAAACTCGTGTATTCAGGGTTATATATAACATTTTATAATTTTTATTGTTTTGTTGATGCAGAAAAATAAATCTGCCTGTCTTTTGAAACAATATTGGATACATGTCTCATTTAGTTTTTATTTTGGAATAAGTGGCTATCCTGAACAGAAAGCATGGCCAAGGACCACATAAGGTCCTAACAGCACAAGGAAAACAGACAGACTAGACAGGTGTAGCGGCTCTTACGAGCCATCATATTCCTATGTTTATTTCTCTACATACAAAAAAGGGTGAGGGATAATTATTATATCCCATTAAAGTATATGTGCATACATACAGGCACACACACACACGCTTACACTGTGCAGCACTATAGAATACAAGGCTGCTATATAAATAATATCTAACCTTAAAAATAATGTCTGCCTGGTAGCAAAATATTTACTTTCATACTACTATTTAGATACATGGGGCTCCTCACCTCTGAAACAAACAATGTGAAAACTCATAAATCTTGATTTAAAGTTCCCAAAAGGGCATAATATCTTGTCTAAAATGTTGGTTCATGTCTAAAACGCTAGAGGAACAAACTATTTCCTTTGATGTTGTTGATGGGCCGTAATATAATGTATAAGAAGTCACTTTAGTGCCAGTAAACATTTCTCTGAGCGTCACTTTCAGTTCATGGTGAATGAATGACTTTATAGTCATACAAATATACTCTTAAAACACCAAATACACAGAACTTTCCCCCCTTCATTTTCCTTTTTTTTGCTGCAAACAGCATTTCATATCAGTGACCGATTACCTGTCGTTGCCCATGTGTACGGAGAAGCCATGCTTTTGGTTAAACCGTCAAACCCTGTCTCTGCAAGCCCTTCTTGGGAAAGACTAAAACGTTTTCGGACGTTGGGAACGGAAGGAAAAACAGATTGGCTGTTTTTAGGATATCAATAAAAATGAATTTTGGTAATAAGGGGGAAAAAAAAAAAAGAAAAAAAACCTTTTAGAAACAAGATCTCTCCCACAATATAATAAATAAATTAAAAAAAACACTTAACACAAGCTACTCAAATATTATAGAAGTTGATAGCAGCGGTCTCCTTGCCCCATTTACTGAGCTTAAAATACTGGAATTTAGACTAAGAGCAATTTCTTTAATGAAAAATTACAGTTTTGAAATAATCTCAAAATCTTTTTGCATATTAAAGAATGAATTTGCATTAAAATTTCTTGTTTTAATTACACTGAATCCATCGAGACCCTTATATTCACAAAAACGGATTTTGCTGCAATGCAAGAGAACAGCAGGTAGCGATACCTTTTAGCGGCCACCATATCCACCGTAAGATGTCATAAAAGCTTTTAGATCCAAACGCGGTGAGATTTATGAATATATATAATTAGTAAAAGAGTACATAAAGGTTGAAAAAGTCAATCAAGATCAACCCTTCCAACTAATTCCTTCTTGACTCCAAAAGGCAAATCCGTTTTCTCCTTGGATCAAGAAGCTCTAAAATATTAATTCTATACGCTCTGCTACCGCAAATACATTAAGTACTTCCTTTCTGTTATATATATTTATTTATTTTTTTAACCAAGCATCACGTTTCATAGTTAAACAAATTTACTCAAAATTTAGCGAGTCAAACGCGATTCCTAACAATAGCTGTAAAAACACGGATCCATTCCGTACCAAAAAAAAAACAAAAACAAAAAAACATTTACATCAAATCAATGTTCAACCTGGCAGGGGTCGGCCGTATAGTTTAAAAAACGGTACACTATTTCCTCTCACCCATGGAAAAAAAAAAATGACCAAGAACCTGTATGTGTCGGTAACACTAAGCAGGGCCTCCTTAATCACTCAATTTCCAACAATTTATGGATGATCCGCGCTGAAAAACAAGGAATAATAATGAAAGAATTCCATGCGAGGCGGGCTTTCTTTAAAATGGAATTAAAAAAAGCTGGCAAATAAAGAAAACAAAATAAAAAAAAAATGTAAAAAAAAACGACGTCTGCTCATAAAATACAGTAAAGGGTCACTTTTATGTAAGTTTGCAAAAGGGACAAAAAAACCAGGACAATTTCAAACTGTGACACAGGATAGAAGCATATTAAAAAAAGAAAAGAAAAAAAAAAAGAAAGAAAACTTTCTTCCTCCTCCATCGCGCTGTCATGTTTCTTAGCTTTATAGAGACCCGACCTCTCTGCTTCCACCTGGCCCACCTAATTAATTAAGCGAGGAAGTTACCTTACATTTTTTGAGCGATTTTCTTTTATTGTCAGGCAATTTCGTTTGATGTTTTAGAAGTTAACCTCTTAATCCCACTCAACATTTTGGGGATGTCTGGATCGTTTGAGTAATTAACCAGGATGTTGCTGTCGTTCATGTTCAATTTTATGCAACAACTTGCAGTATGAAGGTTGATATAAAAAAAATAAATAAAAAAGGAGCGGGGGGTGGGGGAGCGGATGCGAGACACCTTACGGGATGTACCGTTAATAAATGTGGAATGACTGAAAATGTCATATAATCATCAATTATGTAACAAAATAAAAGCAAAAGGAATTATTATCACTTGCACTATTATTACAGATACAGTACACGTTGGGATAAAGTAAATGATAAGTCAATGACTGCTCTATCTACACGTTTTTTTCATGAAAGTGCCTTAATACTTCAAAGAACCCCTACCCATCTCATTGCCAAGAGGTCACAGCTCACCATGGTCTACATGAGTGAGACGTCTAAGACGATGGAGCTGGGCTGAGGAACATCAATAAAGAATAATAATGTCCTTATTTATATAATCTTAACAATCAAGAATGTTGACACTTTAGATTCAGGTCTTAAACGTCAACATGGAACATGGGTGCCTAATGGCGTTCCGACTGTGGTGGACTGAAGCTTTCATTATACTTGGTCAACCAGTTGGCCATATGCCATGTATTGGCCATTGCTGCCACTAAATGATGATTGCTTCATCGATGAATAGATTGTAAGGTGGCAAGAGTCTCGCCTTCATCTGTCCCAGTATGCCATGTGTGTTACTGGTATTGTCCTTTAGTATATTGTCAATTTTTAATTCACTTTAGGTTTTCAAAGCCCAACAGAATGTAATGTGATAATGACTTTTTTTTTTGCATGACCCTTCTCAATTTCTTAGGACAGACCTATGTGGGAAACAATAGAATGACAGTGTCTCAATCACCCAGCTGGACACTCTGATCAGACTTAATTAGCATTGCCATAAAACATCAGCTCACCGTGGTGATTGAGAAGGTGATTGAAGTGCATAAAGCGCTTGGGGGGGTTATAAGTGTATACAGCACTGGAGGTTATGCAACTTCTATGGAGCTATGCATTTACTTCCAATTCTGCTTTTCACAGTTTATATATAAAAAATGTTTCTGTAGACTTATATGCTTAAGTCAATACACCCACCGGCTTTACTGCGCGACAAAGTGACCTCGACATGTTCTGAGCTGCGATATGTTCCATACCCCCCGAAAGATCCCTGATACATACCACATTTTCTAATATAAATCCCAAGTTTTACAAGTGCTCTCCTCCGGTTCGGGGATACAGTAAAGCGAAGGGGTAGAAGGAGGTGACGGAGGCTGGTGGCTATAAAACCAAAATCATAGGGAGCACGAAAAAGCCATCTCAGACCTTTAAAAGGCCATAGACAACCCCTTAAGGCCTAAAATGTCCAGTCGCATTAACACACTGGCTTAATTAGAAACTAAGCAGAGGGTTTGGGCCGGTTTGTATTGCTATGAACAGCCCTGTAGCTTAAATTAAATACATTAGTTAAGGGGGTAGTTATAAGTGCTGCGGGAGAAGGGACAGGTTGGTGTAACATTAAATATTTAAAGCAGAGAACCAATAAAGATAATGTATAATGTATTTTTGTTTAACACAAAAATAAAGAGTGATTGTTAATATTATGATTCGGTTGATAAGCACAGGATATTCCATTATAAAAAGCAATAATAAAGTCGTATTTTTGGGGCTAAGATCCACTTATTCATCCCCGTTATATAATTAAGGCAATAGAAAACATACATTATATATGGTAGTAGATGGTAGGAAGTGATTGGTGGTATAGAAAGTAATATAGGTGAATGTGGCTCCTATATAAAATATTTTAATACTTTAGATTTCAAATCAAAAGGAAAGTAGCAAATACAGGGGTTTAAATAGTTAAGAACTGTCCTTTAGACCTTTATTTTGCCATTTCAGTGTGAGTAGGTGTTAGCATATATTCTATTAGAATCAGAGAGAGAATGAAAGAATGAATGAAAGATGAATGAGAGATGAATGAAGGAGAATAAGAGAATATGAGCGAATGAAAGAATGAATGAGGGATGAATGAAGGAGAATAAGATAATGAAAGAATATGAGCGAATGAAAGAATGAATGAGGGATGAATGAAGGAGAATAAGATAATGAAAGAATATTAGCGAATGAAATAGAATATGAGAGTGAGAGAGAATATGAGAGGGAATGAGAGATATCCATCTGAAGAAGTGACCTCTGAGGTCCCAAAAGCTTATGTAACTTTACATCTTTTTCTATGTTGGCCCAATAAAAGGTAACAACTTTGACAACAAAAAAATCCTTAGCATGAAAACCTGCGGCTCAGGTATTACAGAACAGACCAACAAGGGGGGAGAGGATACTGCCATGCTGTTCACACGCTGGAGAGATTACCAGGTTTTGTTTGCTCAAAAGCTTTCCAGGCAATTAGCCGAGGGAAGAGAAACGAGCGGCTGTCAGATGGTGTCTGGGTTTTACCTGCGCCGGGCTCAGGCATTCCTGAGAGGCAACAGCCATTTGTGAACACCAGTGGAATGCGAAAGGAGAAGGTGCAGTCCCCGGCATTCCAGAAACACACACTAATCCCCAAAAAACAATAAATACAGGCACGTATCTTTCAGTGAGGAGCGGTCATTAGCCAAACGGTTAAAAGAAGGCCTTCCCACAAAAGACTGAACTAAACTAATGCAAGGAGTGGTTCTGTTTGGTATGTGAGGTCAATATAGAGTTAATAACGCTGCAATATTTCATCCCAGAACACAAAAAATCATAGCAGTTATGTGATAAATGCACCATACAGAAGCAAAAAATATATATGAAGCTGATATCTAACCAATCAATTCAATGCTGCCTAAGCCAATCAGCAACTTAGCAATGGGGAGGAATAATTGTGCAGATCCTAAGAACAGGAAGGTGGATGAACCCATGGAATACGCAAAAAGTAGGTTTCTAACAGATATATATATATATATATTGCTTATTTTAACCTATGCTGTTAGAGGAGTTACTACACCTAGTGAACTCTAAAATGTAAGAGCTGGAAGGGTGATGGATTTGCTTTAAATCCTGGGGCGGTCTGGATGGCCATTCATTACAGTAAATTTAGTTTGGGGCGATTTAACAGCGGGAAGCACATTATGGCGGAGGAAACATTCTATCCTGAAGTCTCCATTCAAATGTAGAGGGGCAAGCATCGCTATCCATCTCAACTAGGCTTAGACATCATAAGGAGACAAGATAATGACATCATAACACATGGAAGGTAACGGAGTCTAATGCTGCCTTCTGATTGGAAAGGAAGGTATCCAAGCAGAAGAATAAAACTATAAAAAAAAAAAGTATAAAGAACTACATTATGGGCCCCCAGGAGCTTGGATACTTATGGGTCTCAGTGTCACATGATCAAATGGACAACCGAGTTCATTAAAGGAACAGCTAGAGACCTTTCGACTTATTTACTAAACCATGAGTTTGCTACAGTTGAGAGGAGATAAAGCATTTCACGTTTTCCATTACACATGCGCTATGAAGATCTTAGCCTATTCGTTTCTCTAAGAAGATCTGAGCAGATCCTCTTGGGTTGGTCTTTGACGTTTCACATCACCTAACCTGAAAACCCCCCCAATAACCTTCACTTATATAACTCTGTAGATGAGTGATTAATAATACTTCTACTACCCCTTAAGTTTAAATGGAAGGGTTTCCATCACCTTTACCATTACATAAGTTATGGTGGGTATTTCTTGGCTACCCCAAGCCTCAAGTATAAAGCCAGTATCACAACCTCATGCTGACGAGTCCCATTAAGGACGATATAGCTGTCCATGAGTGATGATCTGGCTACTGCCTGCTTTTGTACAGCAGGCAATTACTTTCAAGGGATCTGTGTATTAAGTGGATATAGAGGCAAAGGTGATAATTGTTAACCTTATTTGCATGCACCTACCCAGAATCCCTTGTGGTTGTGGCAGCGCCATGAGATTTCGGAGTGAAAAACAAGCCTTCTGGCTTGTCTGGTGTCTGTAGATGAGTGATTAATAATACTTCTACTACCCGTTAAATTTAAATGGAAGGATTTAACATCACCTTTACCCACCATAACTTATGTACTTATATAACTATAAAATACAACCTGACACTCTCTGCTTATCAAGCTGGATCATCTTACTGAAGACACCAGCTCTTGATTTTTATAGAATTGCATTTTTTCACTGAATTACTTTCCAGCAACATTCTACTGTTTGTTACTAAAAAAAAAAAATAACACGCGGACTGCTGCCTAACCTAATCCATTCAAACAATAGCTTCAAACCCTGGCTTAGAGCTCCCTCTGCAGGCAATGAGGGGTAGTTTCTTGCTTTGCACAGGAGTACGATAGCTACGTGACCAACATAAACACTACTAATTATAATAAATAAGGGGAGGAAAAACTCTTATTATATATTATATAAAAATATATTATTCATAGTATGAAAGATAAATCATCACAAACAAAAGACCTGCAAAGCAGCGTTTCAGTTAATCGTATTTCCCTAGCAGATTTCATCTGAGATACAGGATCGCCACGTTTTGCGATCTCTTTATACAACCGTAGAAAGTCTCCGGTCTGCTGCAACTCTCTTAACTGCTTGATGGATACAGACCTGCGAACCCCCGTCTCCTTAAGCTTGCCATTTTAATGCATTTCTTTCAAAAACGGGTAACCGCGGTACAGCAAAGTTACTGCTAAACTATGGTCAATTCAGAAAAGTTTTTAAAAGTACCAGTCAGAGGGTATTGTAAGCCACAAGTCCAAAATCAGGTAATGGACTGGGGGCCGGCTACCGTGATGGAGGAATACATTTGCATAAAGGTAAGATCTGTGTAAGAGGACCAGGTAACATTATTATTCACAGTAAGGGCTGTAAAGCCCTGAAATGCGATGTCTATGGAGGTGATGACTGCTGCTACTGTGCAGATTTTTAATTTAATTTAAAATTTTAATTAAAAAATCTGATCTGCGGATAACTGCCATTGGAGTCACAAATAATTATTTACTCTCCTGTTGGACAAGGTTGTCAGGAGCTTGGTTTGCCCTCTGATTAATGCACTTCTAGATATCTTGGAATGACTGAACTCAATGTATTTATGTTTTTTGTTTTTAATTTTGTACGAGCGTCGGAAAACAGTAAGGGGCCCAATTTGAATTTCTTTTTCCGCACGCACTCTCTGCACCCCCTCTCAAAATGCCTCCCTACCTTCTCTCCTCCTCGTCTTCGTTCTTTTTTCTTCTCCGATGAGCCTCTTCTCCCCGTGATACGCTGCGTTACCCTGGCCTCCTGGAGCACTTCAGCATCAAGGATGAGCCGCGGCACGTACCACAGGGACCACCTCTCCCCTGATTGGAGGAATGGGGAAGAGGTTGTCCCAGTGGTGATCACAGAGGCTCCGCCCTGATGCAGAAGTGCTCCAGGACACCAGGATAACGCAGCGGATCACAGGGAGCGGGGATCACAGAAGAAGAAAGAACAATAAAGATGTGGAGAACAGGAGGAAGGAGCAGAGAACAAGAAGCGGGGCTTTGGAGACACTAGGAATTTACGGAGACATTGAGCGTAACAGAGCGTAATTTACAGTGAGTGACCAAAAAAAGAAGAAAAAAGAACAATTAAAAATTAAAATTAAAAAGGGATTTTGTCTCAACTGAAAGGAAGAGACCAGACTCAAAACAAAAAAGTTGTCAGAGTAATTTTTGGTCGGTCCATGCAGAAAAGTCTACTGACCATGTAAGCACATAATTTGCTAGCAGAAAGTTTCAATCAACTGATATTTATTTTTATAATTTTCTAAAACAAGGCTACCGATTAAAACTTAAACTTAACATGGTGATACAAAAAAAAAACCACTAATGAACAAAAATTCACTTAACATGGTGAGACAAAAAAAAAAAACCACTAATGAACAAAAATTCACTAAAGTGGACGATACGGTACGAACATTTTAATTTCTCTTTGCAGAAACAGCACAAAAAGATGTATTCATATTCTGTAGAAGTTACCTTTTTCAATCCAGCAAAGCCTTCGGATTCCAGAAAGAAAAACGCAAAAGGCATCAACACAAATAGGCACAGATTGGAGAACAGAGACACGAGGTTCCACAGACCTGCAAACGTAATAAAAAAATAAAATAAATGATGGTTACTACAGAACCCCGAAAGAATGCAGACCACTAAAATCCTGAGCACTCCGAGGGCTTTAAACGAGAAGCGTCAGATCGGCGATAAAACGATAACTGAATTTATCACAGATCATCATCTATCACCTATCATCTTTTATTCCATTTACAATAACAACAAACGTATTAACACTGAAACGAAGTTTGGTCGTGCTCTAATGAAGTAGAATTAGACATATTTACAAACGTTAGAAGACCTGATTTCTGGCACAGAAATTTTCAGCAGGACACAATGAACAGGAGTCTTGTGAGTAAAGGGTTAAATCTAATAACGGAAACCTTAATCATACAAACGAAAATGCTTAAGGACACAAGTTGCCGAGGACTAAAGGAACTCTAGGACCCTCTTAGACTTCTGTCTCTGTTTAATTGTACAGCGCTCTGGTATATGATGGCGCAACATAAATAGAAGATACGGATAATAATAGCATGATCTTGGCGTCTTTGTAAGTTACTATTCAGAATGCATTTCCGTGGATAAGATACATACAAGAAAAGAGAATATGAGAAAGATATGTATACCGCGCCAGTCAGGTATTTGGAAAGTTTTGGAAAAGCTTTCCAGTTTTGGAAAGCTAGTCTCAGCTAGTATAACAAAAAAAAATTAAGAAAAATAAACCAGTCTTCTAACTCACAAAGCCAAAAATATATTACCCATTAATAGCCCTTGAGGAAGACCCTAGAGAGGAGAAAAGCATCGCGGGGAAAGTTAGATTGTCAGGATAACCGCTAAAACAGAGTCAGGTCTAATTGGATGACCCAAATTTTATTGCGTTCTAATAGATGATCCATCCTTGACAGATTTGGGAGAGATATACCGGTATCCCTATTGGTGGGCGATACATTTTGTGTGGCGGTGTGGGTTAGCGCACTGGTCTGCGTTCCTATATTCATAAAGATACATTTAGCCTATTTCGTGGTCTCGAAGCGCCCTCTAGTGGACTCTTATAAAACTAGTTTTGAGCAGAAATATTAACTTCAAAACAGGGTAATATAAAGATTTTTTTTCACCCCAAATTGGGATTTTAAAAGTGGGACAGACATTTTTTAAACAAAAAAGAATTTTAAGCAAAGTTGAATAATTAGAAATACAATAAAATTAGAATCACAGCAACAAATCCTTATCAGCAATTGCCAATGCAAAAAAAAAAAAAAAAATCAGTTGCATAATCCAGACCCAACCCAAGTGCATCCCATCTGCACAAATTGTATTATATTACATTATATATATATATATATATATTATAATATATATATATTATATATATACACACACACATACATATATATACACACACATACATATATATACACACACACCCCAATACGGTTACAACTTCTAGTATGTATATATGCTATGATCATTAGTTGAATCATTTTTAATCTGTTCTAGGATACATCATTCTTTTTGACTCGGGAATGACATGAAAATAAAGACGAATATAGAAAGGAATTTGAGGTGTAAGGATGTCAAAAGGTACGTGAAGCGATGACTTATTGTTTGCTGCAGTTATGGTTACTGCCACTAGGTGGCGCACATGAACACAAGCAATATGTAAATGTCTGATACCGAGGGGTTTATGGAGCAGTCCGTATAATGGAGGTCTCTCTCAATACAATTCTCTTATGGTTTTACAGCCTTACTTTCGGAAACATGTCAGCAAAGTCAGTAGTTCCGTACTGCAACAGGTCCTAATGTATCGGGTCATCTTAGTATGTCAATTCTAGTTTTGTCAGACCCTTTGAAAGTAGGGACGCGAAGATGTGCTGCGTAAAATGTTGGCATCATATAAATAAAGGATATTCATATACATATATATATATACACATATATATACATACATATATATATATCACGGATCTGGATAGTCCGACCGACTACCTCGGCTGACTTGTGCTCCCTTATGGAACTTATATTAAATATGAAGGTTCCGAGCTGCCATATTTAATGGCAGAGTCCAGGGGACAAAAAGTTGACTGGGAGGAAACTTTACTGCAAAACAAATGGGCTAAAAAGGTCCCCTACATGTATATAAAGGAAAAATTCACCAATTAACGGTTCTCTCGGATTTTTGCGAAGGTGGCATGAAAAGAATTAACAATTAACACTGTGCCCCGTTTTTGAAACAGGTTATTACAATTATACAAATCGGAAAAAAACTAAATCCAGAAGAAACGGTAAAGTTATATTTAATACGTCAAGTTTATTGGATCCAAAGCTTCATCTACAAGTGAAGAGCGACGGGGTTTCTGTTACGGATCCAGTAAACTATACGTGGACTTTGTTGCATGAACTCACACAAAACCTCTCCCTCCATACCTAATGTCTCTCCTCCCCCCATCCCCAGTAGATTGTAAGCCAGGTCTTTGTCTGTCAATGCTAGTTCTGTCAGAAAGTAGGCCAAAGTAGGGACTTGTAAGATGTGCTGCGTAAAATGTTGGCACTATATAAATAAAATATATTATTATTAATAATATATATATATATGTATGTAACTACTTTAACAAAACTGTCACAAAACTTTGCGATGCGTGCCAAAACATGGCACAAAATGCCACGAGCAGCAACCCTGCTCTTTTGGCAGACTGTAGCTGATGGGTTAACGCTCTTCTGATGTTTGCAATAGCTAACATATACAGGGCAGGGAACCCCCGTCCCTGCTTACATTACCAAGTAATATGTTAGTTTAAAAAAATATAAAATACATACAAAAAAAAAAAAAAATTACTCACCTTTTAGAACACAGACATAATGGCACATCAGACCCATTCTAGTCTGCCTGTTTTTCCTGATGTAAAGACCCAAACCTTAATCAGTACTTGGTCCCATCTTAGATTCAGGAGCCACGTGTCAAATTCCCGCACTGTATTAGCCTCTACCACCTTTGCTGGGAGACTGTTTCACTTATCTACCACCTTTTCAGTAAATAAAAAATACATACAGTACATATGTGCATTATATATTATATGCGTGTGTATATATATTAGAGGTTGTAACCGTATTAGTCCAGTGGTGTCAATATCAAATAAGATGGATTATATATACATACACACACACACATATACATACATACATACATATACACACACACACACACAGAACCCAAGACATACTGACCATGGATCAGGGAGTCGTTTAGCCACTGGATATAGTAGCTCTTGGGAAAGGACATGAGGATTTCATTGCTGACGATGGAGAAGGGGAGCAGAAGGACGGCTCCGGCTGAAACCGCCAGCGTGAAAGTGCAAAGGAAAAGTCTAGAAACAGAAAACATTGCCGTCCGTTAGAGTAGGAAGTAAAAGAGCTTTACTGATCACAACTGGATACAATTCTCGCTGGTTTAAAAAAAAAGGCAGAATTTATAAAATTTTGTCGATTACAGACTCAACATTGAAGTGGAAGAATTGGCTTTTATTACTTCTAAGCTTCTGTCCCCTGTAACATGGAAAGATGGTTCTCCCTCCTTTGGTTGGCAAATACTCCCAGAAGGATAAAGCAGGGAGGTGCTGTGGATGCGCTCAGTGCTTTACTGAAATAGGGTCTCCACCTACAGGTACAGGAAGCCCTCCATATCTCCATGTTACAAGTAACAGAAAGAGTAAGCAAAGTCATAACGAAGCCCTTACTCCATTCCATCAGAATTTACTGCCTCGGGGAATTACGACACAGACGATATTTTAATATAAGGCAGGGGGCTGTGAATATGCAGCATTCATGATCCACGCCCTGTTGGGAGTGCGGATGAGCTTCTTGGGAGTTACATTTTCACGGCAGAGGATCTGCCTGGTGGCTCTCCCTGTTCTAGAGCGGCGGTGGGAGAACCCATTATGCGAGGCTGCTGGATAATGTTATCGTAACATACATTATAACCACAAAGAGCATCACAACAGCAGATAGGATATACGTACGAAACGCGGTTGACTGTGGCATCTTCATCTTCTTGCTCATCTGAAAACACAAATGAACGTCACAATAAAGGCACTTTATCAATCCAACAATTCAAATATCAATCCAACAATCCAAAAAAACAATGTTAAAACACAAAAAGGTTAAAGAATAGAGGAAAAAAATAAATCTCCTTTTATGCCAAAAACCAAATTATAGAAATAATGGAAACCAAAGCGTTTGTCCGACCGCTCTTAGTCAACGTATTTAATATCTGTGGTCGTACGTACAGATAGATCACGCACATAACTCATGGAGAGGAGAGATCGCTTTTGCAGAATAAAACTTCCATAAACTTCAGTCTAGATTACGGTCATAAGAACCGGAGTCCACAAGACGCCATCTTTCCTTTTGATTTTATAGAAATTGAATAACGCTCTATAAATATGTTAGTGTATTTATTAAATTAAATGTATTATTATTAATTATTATTATTATTTGGTAGAGGAAGGATTTAACAGGTGGGCCGAGCCCACCCACTTACTATATGCACAGCATGTAGACGACAGGGAAACGCTTACCCGCTTTCCTTTTGTAACGAGTAATGATGAAGTACGACACAATGTACAGGATGGCAAACATCAGAAAGCAGATCTAGAGGATAAGAAAGAAAAGATGGTCAGGTAGCACTGAAAAAAAAAATCAAAAAGCAGTTTAAGGCTTTACCCGAAGCCTCATTTATCTGGAGATCTCACGTGACTCACCTTAATCGGTCCTTGGATTTGTCTTAGATTCAGGAGCCAGAAATCCCCTCTATCCCCTGTATTAGCCTCTACCACTTCTGCTGGGTGGATGGTGCATTTACATACTACCCTCTCAACAAAGAATACATTTAAAAAAATAATAAAAAAAAACACATAATATAGGTTATTAAAAGATTATTATATTGCAGATGATTCCCATTTAAAATACGAAACAATAACGATACAAACAATGTCTGCCGGATACGATAGCCGAACAGGGTCAGCCAGGTACACAATGTACTTTTCCACTGAAGGAAAGGAAAGTAATCGGCTTGGACGGCCCAATCAACACTCCTACGGCGAAAAAGGCATACAAGGTCACGTAGGAAATTATCGGGGGCAGGGACGATTGATGTACAATAGCCAGAAATTATCTATTCAGGCAAAAGAAACCTGTATAGGTTTAAAAAAATACCCCACTGCTTCTGATTTTATTAACCGTGTTTTTAGTTGGAGATCGGGGGATGGGAGAGCTCCAGCATACTTTATTAGAACTGGTCCATTATCTCACCTGAGTAAGGATTAGGATCGGGGACGATCTGGAACGGGACAGCCCCCCTTTAAAAATGGCGAGTAGCAACGCATCCCATAAATGACATCACCGACCATTAAAAATTATAGAGAAGCCCTAAAAACTCCAAAACTGGATTAAGAAACTATCACGAATCGTTACCCCCCTGTGTGCCCTGCGCTGTCTGTACTTAAAGGCATCCATTGACAGCACAGCCTCTTTATGTAGTGGATTCCGCATCTTTATCGCCCTTACTGTAAAGAACCCCATTTGCTGCTTTAGGTCACAATTCTTCCTTCGAGTCTGAATGGCGACCTTAATCAGTCATTGGTCTCGTCTTAGATTCAGGAGCTATATGCCTATCCCAGGGGTGTCCAACCTGCGGCCCTCCAGCTGCTGCAGGACTACATCTCCCGCAATGCTTTTTCAGCTAAGAGGCTGGTTGAGGAGTATGGGAGATGTAGTCCTGCAGCAGCTGGAGGGCCGCAGGTTGGACACCCCTGGCCTATCCCATGCATGTTCAATACCCTCACTGTATTAGCCTCTACCATGTCCGCTGGGAGGCTATTTCACTTATCTACCACCTTCTTTGTAAAGTAACCCAACATCTAACCCTCTGACTCTATAGCTTTAGATGATGACCTCTTCTTCTAACATTTCTTCTCCTTTGAAATAATCTTCCCTCCTGTACTGTGTTAAATCCCTTTCTCTCTCTTCTCTCCTCCGAGCCGCACATACCGAGCTCCCCTGGTCTCTTCTGATAATTGTTATCCTGCGTGATAAGGCTTCGCTTTGCTATGTGATAGGTGATCAATTAAGGTCAGATCTACCAATAAACGCGTGGAGCCGGGCGTCAGTTCAGGTTATCAATTACCGGTGAAATATCTACATGAAAGAGGAGATAATAATGCGTTTTAAAAGCCGATTAAAACATTTAAACATCAGGCAGAATTATTTGCTCCCTTTTTTTGTTCTCAGTACCAGCGGAGGAGATTAATTTGTCGAAAGTAATTCAGAGACTGGAAGATCTACATCAAGAAAATGCATCTTTCCGTGAAAGCGGCGACGCTCGACGCTGACAGACGTCCAAGGATTTTTTATCTCACGACGGGGCCGGCGAAGATCGGTGGCGTTGAGACGACTCCGACAACGCGCACAGAACGCCATTAATTTCTGGTGTGCCACTCATTAATTCCGCAATGAATAAAATAAAGCCAAGTTTTGGGGGTATAAATTACAAAGGAACATCTCATTAACGTCACGGCAGAATGAACGGCCCTCAGATATTCGGAATTACAGAGCGTTTAACAGAAAATTAAAACAAAAAAGTCATCTCAAGGGGTCACTGGTTTCTGGTAAAGCTCAGACTAAAATACTGTTGTATCCGTAACACTGTATTTGCTCGACTATAAGGCAAGGGTTAAATCCACAGCAGACTAAGCCTAGGGGCTTGTCCCTCTCTCACGCTCTTTTTTTATTCTCTCTCTCCTAATGTCCCCCCCACCTTCTCCGCCGACCGCTTCCGTGTCCCATTTTCCCGCAGCTCCGCTTCTGCTTTTGCCTCTGCTTGGCCTTCTCTTTCTCTGTGAATCCCTCCGCCGTTCTGGACTTTTTGGAACGGCGCCACTAAGCGCACCACAGGGACAGCCTCTCCCGCCCGTTACTTCAATAGGAGGAGAGGGTGTTCACGGAGTCTACATACCTTTTGCCTAAGTACCTGGATAAGGGAGCTGATAAGAGGGAGAAGCGGATGAAAGAAGAGCAAAGAAGAAGAAGCGGAGCTGTGGAAAAGAAGACAGGGACGTGGTAGTGGTCGGCGGAGAAGATGAGGAGATATTGGCACAGAGAGAGAGAGAGAGAGAGGTGAGAGATGAGAGGTGAGAGATGAGAGGTGAGAGAGAGAGGTGAGAGGTGAGAGGTGAGAGGTGAGAGGTGAGAGGTGAGAGGTGAGAGGTGAGAGGTGAGAGAGAGAGAGAGAGTTAGAGTTAGAGTGAGTAGGAGTGTGAGAGCGACAAAAGCAGAAACTGTGGTTCGGATTTTTGTCCAATAGGATTGTCTTATATTCAGGCAATTTCTTTCTTCTTTGTTTTGTTTGTTTCATTAAGATTTAAGCTAAGTTTCTGGGATCATCTTATAATCGAGCACATGTGGTATTAAGAAATTACTAGTCTGTATCACATCTTTCCAGTTACAAGGAAAAGTAGATGGGAATGGATTTTCTGCTAATCTATGGCAATCGTTCTATGCAGAAGGTTACCCCTTATGTATAGGTTACTCGCACATCGGGGGTCAATTTACTAAACAACCACCCAACAGTCCCAGTTTTTCGCCAATCCACCCAACAGTGAAGATTTTCGGCCTCTGCCCCACTGTCCCAGGTACCTACTCCATTGTCCCATAGGGAGCATGGGTCATTTGGGTGAGATCCTCTGATCGGTCAAATGAGGTCAGTCCAGCACCCCCCCCCTCCCCCATAGAGGTGTCCTGAGATGTTGGGGCAATCCAGGGCTAGACAAATACCAGTTGGCTTGGAGTTTCCAGGGAGGAACATTTCCATAAAAGATCAATAGATAACCTTGCTCACAATTGTCCGGCCCCGACATACTGATCATGGTTGGCCCATCGCATGGATGCAAATATTGAACTCCTTGAATGGTTTTGCAGAGATTCGCATAAAATTAAGACACCCCCTTTAAGAACACTAAAGTATTTGTGCCAAATAGTACACATAAGGACCGATCCAAAATAAATAAAAGTAATCGCGATCGTCCTAATAAACAGTGAAATGGGACTAGACTGTATTTAAAACTATATACCTAAATTATTTTTGTTTTGTTTTACAAATAATAAAATTTCAACTATGAGCTGCTTCCTAAATGGACAATAAATAAGACATTAAAGAGGGGCAACTTTTACCAGCCACGTTTTCTCGATTGTAATTAGCGCACTTAATACGTCTGTGCGAGGAAAGGGCTTTACATTGTACTGCCGGTGTTTTTCTTAATACGGTGTTTATCTTAAGGAAGATAAATAGGTAAATATCAGGAAACCCAGGAGGTTACTACATATGCAGGTTAACCCCCCGTGGGGATCTCAGACACAACGATTAGAAACAGCGCGTAACATTTTAATGACCCACATTGAGCACGGCGCGTGGCCTCCAAGCCAACGAAGAGAAATAAACATTTTAAAAAACACCCCGGCTTAGTGAACGTACGTTTAAGGGATGAATACCCAACGGCTCAAAATTGACAAAAGCCAGCTTTTTCCGATACGTTACCAACACAGCTGGGCGAACCGTCACGGGTTGAAGTTCTGCAACACTGAGCCTGAGACGGCTAAGCAGCTGGACCACTTCAAGGGTTTGTGCCAAACCAGAGCTGCCATTACTACCCGAGAACTTCGAAAGGTAGGTGGTCCGTAGCCATCTTTCTTCTGCAGGAGCGGCTTCTTGAAGAGGCGGGTCTAGCCATGTGAAGAGGTGGGGTTAGGAACACGAAGGGGGCAGGGCTAGCCCCAGATTGCCTTTTTTTCCAGCCCATTGAAGGCCGAGTGGGCAGGACCAAGATGGAAAGTGGCTGCCCCACTGCCAAAGCAAAGAAGAAACGGACCAGGAGACCGAGGGTAAAAGGGCTTCTCCTCCGAGACCTTGGGTCAAACAGAATTCTCTGTTATGATTACTGGGGCTTCTTAGACTGCGAGACCCCAAAATCCCCCCACACACCCCTAAAAGCTACAAGATGTGAAACTCAAGATCATCTATACACTCAAAGGCTTTTACAGAAACAGCTGCCAGGCTGGACTTCCATGCCAAAACCTACGAGCTTCCAGCTAAATTCCACTAATACAACGAGAAAACCTCCAGGCGTTCGCTCGGGGCCGCCAGCTCTAGCCCTGCCAATCGAGACCGAGCCTTTCATCATTGCCAGGTCGATAAAGTAAATAGCTGAGATAGGTAGAAGTAACAATTATTTATCACATGGCGCGTGCTATTTAAAGCTGAGGCTGCACTCCTAGCGCTTCGACTCTCCTGTGGGAAGAAAAGCTCCCTGAAAGAGACGGATAACGATTACTACAACTCGACCGCCAATTTAGAATAGAGCTCCACGGTGCCGCGAATTATTAGGCTTATTTACTAAACAGAACATTCTGGGAAACTAGATACGAAACGGCCAACCGCAGGAACGTTAATACCATGACAAGGGTCACCACCGCATAGCGAATACTAGAGTGGGACTGTGACCAATAGAGCGTTTAGTATCATTAAATCCCCCCGATAATTCTAATTGTTTTGGAGATATTTGTCTTAGACTTAGAGTAGCTGACATCTGTGGCAAAGGAGAATAATTAGCTTCTTTCCCTAAAATCTTGTCCTTTGTCCTCTCCCACCCGTCCCATGTCTTCTAGAGGCAATTGGCTTCCACCAGAGGATTTCCTTAAACTCATCTGGGGGATTTAACTCTGCATTATGCGGGGCTACCTCCTTGATCGCCCATTGTGCAGGAGAAGGTCTCCTAGGATAGTCCTTCAGGACCTATAGAGATGTCTTAGATAGAAGAGGTTTTATCTCACCTCTTGTTACAGTTTAGTGGACAAATTTATCTCCTGGCTACAAAAAAAGGATGATGAACCCAACTATTACCGGCACAAATACAATCGGGAAGAGGAGCACTGAGAGCCCTTACCGTAATGCTGCCGTGAGACAAGCAATGTATTTACTTTTTTAATCCGTCTCTTCATTAGTTAAATGTCATAGAACGTTAAACACATAACTCTTGGCATGTTTGCCGAATGTACAACCTTGAAGATCATAGAACGTGCCAAGTATTCTGTGTAAGGGCCAAGCGTTACGAAGCCACCATTTATAGTGCCTTGTAGTTCCGGAAGTTTCAGGTGAGCATCATAAAAAACAAATCTGGGACCCCTAATGAGTAACTGCCCGATTATGGGTCACAGGGCAACATTAGTAACGTGGGATGTAGGGACTTTCGCCGATGCATGCGTGACGCCAGTATCAGGCACTGCAGAGGCGGCCATGATGGCCATGATCTGCCATGCTCCATAGGTAGACTCAAGTGAGACTTCACTCACAGATGGGTGAACCCAAGTTTCCGCACACTACTCATTCTATAAAAATACAGCATCACACTGGGGGCGTCCATCCGGATCAAAGCTTAATGATCACTTCTTTGGTAATTTTGTATGATGTACCTCTCACCACCTTCACACGGAGGTCAGCAGATAATGACGCTGTACAAGCAGAACATTCGAGTAGCTCCTAATATGTAAAAACTATTAAAGTCTTAATGAGTATGTAAGAAATGGAACATCCTGGTTAATGTGTCTGGAAGAAAGAACAATCGGGACAGCGCCAATATCGGAAACCCCAACGTTATTTCAGCTCCTGTTTTGGCCAATTTGTGGATTCACAGATGGTCCACCTAGAAGAATTCGGTGTGAATTTAAACACATCTATTATAATTTCAGGACACTTGAGGAGCAGCTGGTGTACATCACAGATCACACACACACACGTACGTCTCACAACACGTCGGGCATCTATTTCATCTACAAGTTTTAAATTGTATACACGGGTAAGCATGATAAGAAGGTAAGCAGATGGCTCCTGAGGAACGAGCATTATTCCCAGAAGGATACCGTATGATGCAAGATTCCAAGATGGGTTCAAAAAGAACTCAAAAAGAAAGAGCTGGAAGGTTTGCATGGGTTAACTACAGAAGGGCTGGTGAGGCGAGTGAGCGCTGCACTCAACAAGACGTCGGGTGACTTGGAGGGATTTCTCAGAGTTTAAAGAGCTCAACTGGGTTTCTTTACTAATGACAAGAGCTGAGGCTACAAGAAAAAGTTAGCTCCAGGAAAAGCTTGGCTGACCCTGTATCATGTATTGTTTAATCGCTGAGATTCTGCTTCTCAAAGTCTCCTCACCTATTGAATTATGCACTATACAGGGCATGCTCAGCCCTTTAGCTGGAGGAGCCTGCCAGTGCCGACCCTTCATAACAAATAGCAAGGTGAGGAAACAAAAACCACAACTCTTCTGCAAGCTATCCCTTTAGTGAATAAACCCCCAACTCAAAAACGACATCGTTCACTAACAGCCGTCTACAATACGGTAAACCGGGGCCGATAACGTGACCTGCTGTGTGCCGGAGAGATAAGAACGGCAAACTGCCTCACGTGAAGCTCATTGCCAAAAACACAACGCCCCCGACACAGAATATGATCATAAACAAACAAAAAAAAAATGCAACGCTTACATGAAAGCTGCAATACAATTCAGCTGAAGATTTTAACCCCTTATAGACAACGGGCTATCCTTAAACCCACTAATAACTGACGTGAAGGGGTTAAGTTTATATATATATATACATATATATTATGATAATTCTGAATTTTTTTTAGCGGACATTTAGAATCCCGTTTAAATAGCGGAGATGAGGTTGTTGTCCGGGGAGACGGGTTTTAGAACACTTAGGCTATTATTATTATTTATATAGCACAGTCATATACTGCAGCGTCGTACAAGTGCTGAACAGGACCTCACAAGTAATGGCGACAAACTGACTGTCCTTATAACGACAGCTTGAAGTGACACAGAGGGACCCGATATTCTAAAGGGCTTTGTTGCCATAGGAACAGAAAAGGTTTGTTTGCTCAACATGCTACACGCTAAAATCATGGGTGCCACTAAAAGTACCACTAATTATTCTGATATTTGTGAAGATAAAATCCCTTTATCTTCACACCGGGAGGCCGCCATTGTTGTCAGTCATGTGATATTTGGGGTGACGTTCTCTGCCAAAACACCACACAGAGCCGGTGCTTTATGGCAATGCTAACAAAGTCCGTTCCTCCATTAGTCAGAGCCTCTGGCTGGGTGATTAAGACCGAGTCATTCTATTGTTTCCCACAGACAGTACAACAAGGAGTCGGGATAGATCAGGGTCAGATAACAGAGCGAAAACTCGTACAAATGGCTGATATGGAGCTGCCTGAAAATACTTAAACTAGAAGTGTTATAAAAGTGAAATGATGGGAAATCCCTTTTAATGTCCAGCTTTAAACGAGTTACAGGTTCTATTCACTGCAGTTGATGCTGGCTGTGGATGATGAGAATGGTAGTGTAAAGCATCTGATGTGGCCTTGTCACACACTCACACCATTAATGGTTAAACCCTGAGACTCCTCATAAGTTTACTTTCCCTCCCCTCCGAGTAAAGGGTTAAGTCCTGCTGTCTGTCAGGAGCATCAGTAGCGAGCACCCAGCCAGGCTGTGCATGCACCCGGCGCTGCGCTGTCAGTATACTCACAATGCATTCTCTAACTTGGCTGTGAAAGTTCTGCTCCCGGATGGTCACCTCGTCCTCTTCCATCCTTCATATTGCTGGAGCCCAGGCTGCACTGAACATGTCGCGGTCCCCCCTGAAACGCATCCCCCGCGGCCACACAGGTACAACAATAACAAAGAGATGATCCCGGGCTCTGTCTGCGATGGGCTCGCTTCCTCCTGCTGTACGGCAGCTCAGCCCCGAAAACATACACACCCAGACTGCGTGTGTGTAACGCGCCATCCTATTGGCTCGCTGCGGTGAGGGCTGAATTGTGATTGGCTCAGCTTCCTACACCCGCTTTGAAGCCGCCCCTGCCCTTCTTCCTGTCAGTCAGTATGAGTGCTGCAGAAGAAGGAGAGGCAGGTGGCAGATGGGAGCCCTACATGCTTCATCTTGATGCCCTAATTATCTAGTGTGCTCATTAAATATAATATAGTGTAATTGAATATAATATATATTTAATAAAATGTAATATACCGGTAATAAAATATAATTTAATGGAATATATATTTAATAGAATGTAAGGTTTTACATATATATATA